>JAGFNQ010009008.1:0-23852 GCA_024364735.1 Boesenbergia rotunda | reverse complement strand
CATGAGAGAAGAATGTCCTAAGGCAATCGCCTTATGGTTGTAAACATTTATTTTAATAAATGATAATTCACTATTTGAGTATACATGTTTGTGTATTTGATTGGGATCTTAAACTCATCTACCGAATGTCCGCAATACAATTCACAGCATAAGAGAATTTGTGATGGGATCACAACTAGTGATTATCTCTACATGTGCAATTGTGAAGTATTGAAAATATCCCTAGTCGATGAATTGATAAAAACAGACACTATCAATTCTGTTGAGACTAGCATGGGTTATTCTCTAATCATCTGATTCTCACTGGCTGGTGACATTGGGATGTCCGGAGATAAACATGGATGCTAGTTAAGGGAACTAGTTCATTGGAGTGACTAGCTGTAAAACTTCATATGGTAATCTATATATAGATATGTCAATGAAGTTCTTACTGCCGCTTAAGTGCGATGTTCCTTTGACTTGCGGTGTTCAAGTCATCTTGGTCATGGAGACTTATACTTTAACATCTTAAGCAAGCATCTCCAAGGAGGTGTGGACCCAGGATGGTTGGGTATAAGCCGAAGTGCCCGAAGATGTTTGAACAGCCTACAAAGGATTCACCACTCCTTGCGAGGAGATGTATACCCAGGCCTATCGTCGGATTGTTACTCAAAGCCTCTGGCCAGAGCATATCATGTTTAGAGTATGAGTCTCTTAAATACATGAGAGTAATTAGAAATCCAAAGGATGAGAAAGACACTACATGGGCTAGGTGTGACGTAGTCAGCCTAGTGGGGACTGACACACACAGACCTTGTCCTGAACCAAGTGGGTATAAGATGATGAAGGGAATGGGGCATGATTCATTAGAGCTGCTGAAGGGTTTCAGAATTACTTCTGAGGTCAACCGTTGATCTTTCGATTAATTGGGGGTCATGATGTACTACTAGGTGCCACTCATGATCGTTCTATAATTAGTTGATTATAGACGGCCAACATAAATCGAAGCCTATTTAGTCACACGCACTACGAGTAATCCGAGGGATTTAAAACGAGTTGAAAATTAGATTTTCCGATCAAGAGAAATAAGTCGAATCTGAGTTAGTCAGAGGCGCAACGGAAGCTAAAATGGCTAAGTCTTTTGAAGGTTATTGGGCGAATTAAATGAGTTTAATTCGCGATGGGTTCGGCTCGGTTTGGCCGGCCAAAGAGGGTGCCAACCCTCTTTGGTTTGGCCGGCCACCATTGGGGAGAAACCAATTTATTTGGTTTAATTAATAAAATAAATCTAGCGCGATTTGTTTTATAAATTATGGATAAATAAATTTGTATAAAGAAATTTATATAAAGAAATTTATAGAAATTTATTCTTTTTTATGGAAATTAAAATGATCCATGGAATGGTTTATTTTAATTTATAAAATCAATTATGAATTGATTTTCCATAATAAGAAAATTTATAAATTTCTTGTAAATTTATTCCATAATAAAAGGAGAGATGTATTTGTTTTATTATAAAATTAGTTATAATAAAACTTGGTTTAAACGGAATAATTCATAAAGAAAATTTATAGGATAAATTTCTTATGAAAAATTCCGTTAAAGGGGAGACTTGGCAAGGGAGAGGCTACTATATAAAGGAACCAAGGCTAGCTTGATTTCCTTAATAGATTGATCAAGAGATTAACTCTCTCTCTCTCTCTCTCTCTCTCTCTCTCTAGGGCCGACGCCCTTTCCTCTCTAGGGCCGGCTCTCTCTCCTCCCCTAGGGCCGGCGCAAGCACCTAGGGTGCCGTGAGTTTCCTCCACCAAGTTCGTGCCGAAGAAGAAGAAGAAGCGGATCCGACTCCTTCCTTCCTTCCGGAATTTTGATTCCGTTACTTGGTGGTTAGTTTCCTATCTTCTCTCTTGATCTTCTAGTTGTGCCTTTAGAGAATCTAGTAGTTCTCGTCGGCACAAAACTCGTGACTTTGCGAAGTCATCCCGAAGAGAACTCGACGTGGACGCGAATAGAGGCGGAGCTTCCAAGGGACGCTACGGTTGGATCTCGTCCCTTTCTTCGAGTTACGCGAGGTACAAGTAAATTAGTTTACTTTTCCGCAAAGTTTTAATTTATGATCATGTCCAACATCATAAGGTTGCATGCTAGATACGTGGTTAAAATAATTTGAGAAATTATTTATACTAATTCTTCCGCTGCACGTAAAAATTTAAAATTTACGAACCCGTATCCTTGTCAACATGCACCCGGTCCCAACAGTGGTATCAGAGCCGGTTAGTGTTCGACATAATCATATAATTGTTTTGCGGAAAACTTTGTCATAATCTCAATTTTGGAAAAATTTTCAATTATGGAAATTTTCCAATTATTATAAGTTTTAGATTTAGGAATTTCAAAGTTTGGAAATCCTCATGAAATTTCGCAAACGTTTGAAATATCCTAGTTTCTGAAATTTTATGATAATTGTAAAACTTCCCATCTTTGGAAACTTTCCAATTTTGGAAATTTTCTATTTTAGAAATTTTCCAATTTTGGAAATATGTAAGTTTTTTTGTACCAGAAACTTACAATTATTCTGAAAACCTATTATGAAATCTCGCAATTTTGGGCACTTTCTTTCAAGAAAGTCTAGACAAATTTATGGACAATTAATTGACAATTAAATTTGAATTGGTTTTTAAATTGACAACAAAATTCTTTATTTTGGATTGAGCCTCGGGGAGCCGTCCAATTTAAAGTTAGTTGTTGTAATTTAATTTCCCAATTTTAAATGAAATTGTCATGTTTAATTTGGTTACGCTTCCGAAGCGGACCAAATTGGATTTACGACAAATTACTTTTCTTTGGGTATCTGAGCCTCGGGGAGCCACCCTTAGAAAATGATTTGTTGTAATTAATTAAATCCATGAATAAAATATGATTTAAGAGGTGATGCTCTTACATATTGTTGTCTCCAAAATTAATTAGGAAAATGGTTTCCTATAGAGTTTCTTAAATGAGATTTTCATGAAAATAATATGTGGTTGAATTAAGGGAATTGTCTCTTAATTTAATAAGATTTGATTTAGAGAAATCAAAGTCTTAAACATATTATTTCCGAAATTGATTATGACAATTTAGGAAATTGTTTCCCAAAACAATTCCTTTAATAAAGTATGAAATTAGAATTAGGAAATCCGGTTCCTAATTCAATTCATGGGACTTGATAAATTAAGTCACATACATACTTTATTAAGGAAATCGTTAGTCATGACATAATTATATGTCATGAATGTGCTTAGAAAAGAAAGGATGAGACCCAAAACCCCTTACAAAATATTAAGGCCAACACCTTCCATTAATATGGTTAGAATCGGAGTTTTGTTTCTCGTTTGGGTTGATGGACACATCCATGCCCGGCTTGAACCTCAACATGTTCAAACCATGGAATTAGTTTACGAATAATATAGTTGGAGTCAGAGGTCAATCCTTAGTTTTGGTTGTTGGACACATCCAAGCCTGACTAAACGGTTGAATGAGCTCCAACCATATTAAAACTATTTCTTGATTAATGGGTCAGCCTTAAGCTTGGAGCATCGATTTGTTGTGCCACAGCCAAAGGTCGATGCAAAGAGAGGTGCAGTTGGGTGCTATGTATAATGTCGCATACTTGTTAATGAGTTAACAACCCAATGATTTATGCAAACATTCAATTAGTTGATAGCATAAAGTGATAGTTACATATATGTGATATGTAATCGGTATAATTACCTACCTTTATAGCTAAGAATAACTTGATGGCCACAGCCATGGTTGTTCTTATCTATGGTTGGATATCAACCTATTTGGAGATGTTCCTACAACTCCCGAATTGATAAAAAGGGTTATTCAATTTGAAAAATAAATAGGATTTTTAATTAATGTATATTGATACATTCTTTATCATTCTTCTCACATAAGCTTAATTTGTATTTCTAGGTTAATCACTCGATCATGTCTTCTCTAAACTTGCGTTCCATTTTGGACACCAATAAACTGACTGGGCCAAACTTCATGGACTGGCTTCGAAACCTGAGGATAGTCCTCAAGGCAGAGAAGCTTGCATATGTCCTTGAAGATCAACTTCCCAACCATCCTCCAGAAGGTGCAACTCCAGACCAGCTAATGGCCTATCAGAAACATGTGACCGATTCTGAACTTGCGAGTTGCATCATGCTAGCCTCTATGATACCTGAGCTGCAAAAGCAGCATGAGCATATGGATGCTTATACCATCATCTTCCATCTTCATGAGTTGTTTGAAGAGCAGGCGAGATCCGAAAGGTTCGAAGTCTCCAGACTCCTCTTCACCACTAAGATGCAGGAAGGCACTTCTGCCTCGCAGTTTGTGCTAAAGATGTTGGGGTACATTGAGCGACTGAGCACACTCGGTTTTGCAATGGATCATGAACTAAGTATTGACTTAATTCTGAGTTGTTTGCCCAAAAGTTATTCATAATTTGTGATGAACTATCGGATGAACAAACTAGAGACTACCATTCCTGAGTTGCTCAACCTGCTGAAGACTGTGGAGCCTTCTGTAAAGCCGGATCAAAAGACGGTACTGTTAGTTGGTTCCTCGAAGAAAGGTTCTAAGAGGAAGGCCAAAGAACAGAATAAAGGGAAGAAGAAAAAGGCCAAAAAGACTGAAAAGAAACCAAAAGGAACTTGCCATCATTGTGGCAAGGAGGGTCACTGGCGAAGAAACTGCAAGGTTTATCTTGAGTCCTTGAAGAATAAGGCATCCGATGCCCCATCCTCTTCAGGTATCTTCGTTATTGAATGTCACTCTATTTCCTCAAATACCTGGGTACTTGATACTGGGTGTAGCTCACATATATGTAATGACATACAGGGGCTAAGGAATAGAAGAAGACTCGTCAAAAGAGAAGCAAATTTGCGAGTTGGAAATGGAGCAAAGATTGCTGCTGTTGCCATCGGAACATATTTGCTAAAGTTCCCCACTGGATGTATCTTAGAATTGGATAATTGTTATTTTGTTCCTTCGTTAATAAAGAACATTGTATCTATTTCATGTTTGAATGAAAAGGGTTATCATTTAACTTTTAGTAACAATTGTTGTTACATAACTTTAAATGGCGTTCTTTATGGGAATGGAACTTTGTGCAATGGTATCTACACGTTAGATTTATCCAATGACGTTTTCAATATCGAAGTTAGCAACAAACGTGCTCGAATAGATAATCGAATAGACTCCTACACTTGGCATTGCCGTCTTGGCCATGTAAGTAAGAAACGCATGACCGAATTACACCGATGTGGAATTCTGGAATCATTTGAACCCGGTTCATTTGATACATGCGAATCATGCTTAAAAGGCAAGATGACCAAATTACCCTTTTCTGGAAAAGGTAATCCAGTGGGAGAATTGCTTGGTCTAATACATACTGATGTATGTGGACCAATGTCAACTCTTGCACAAGGAGGCTATAGCTACTTCATCACCTTTATCGATGATCACTCATGATTCGGGTATGTGTTCTTGATGAAACACAAATCTGAAGCTTTTGAGAAATTCAAAGAATTCAGAAATGAAGTAGAGAAACAGCTTGGCAAAAGTATTAAGATACTTCGATCCGATCGGGGTGGTGAATACTTGAGTCAAGAGTTTCAAGATTATCTTAGGGACAACGGGATATTGTCTCAATGGACTCCGCCATATACACCACAGCATAATGGTGTATCTGAGAGGCGCAACCGAACCTTAATGGATATGGTTAGGTCGATGATGAATCATGCAACTCTTCCAAAATCCTTTTGGGGCTATGCACGTAAGACAACTGTTTACTTGCTAAACAGAGTCCCGACCAAGGTAGTCTCTACTACTCCATATGAGACATGGAATAGTAAGAAACCTCACTTAACTCACCTTAAGATATGGGGTTGTCCTGCTTATGAGAAGCGGACTGTATCAGACAAATTAGATGCTAAGTCTGATAAATGTCTATTTATTGGATACCCTAAGGAAACGAAGGGTTACCAATTCTATCATCCCTTGGAACAAAAGGTGTTTGTTTCAAGGCATGCTGTATTTCTGGAAAAAGAATTTCTTTTACAAGAAAACAGTGGGAGTGGCATTGAACTTGATGAAGTTCAAGAAACTCCAATAGACATTAAAGAGACACCTAGTCTAGACCCACAACCAATAACTCATAATGATGAGCTATCAGTTGAACCTAAAACAACACCACCTCTTTGTAGATCTGATAGGACATGCAATATTCTAGAGAAATACGGATTTCTCATAAGCGAATCGAATGACGTGTTACTCATAAGCGATGATGAACCTATCAGTCATGAAGATGTTATGAAATGTTCAGAAAGGGACGAATGGCTTGAAGCCATGAAGTCGGAAATGGATTCCATGTACGAAAATCAAGTATGGGACTTGGTTAACCCACCTGAAGGGATTATGCCCATAGGGTGCAAGTGGGTTTTCAAGAAGAAAACCGACATGGAAGGTAATTATGCTTAAATCCATTCGGATGCTCCTGGCCATAACAGCTCATTATGATTATGAGATATGGCAAATGGATGTGAAAACAACTTTCCTTAATGGAAACCTGCTTGAGGATGTATACATGATACAACCTGAAGGTTTCACATCGGTTGATAAAACCAAAGTATACAAGCTTCGACGATCCATATATGGATTGAAGCAAGCATCCAGGAGCTGGAACATCCATTTTGATGAGACAATCAAAGAGTTTGATTTCTCACAAAATCCTGACGAACCTTGGGTGTACAAGAAGGTTAGTGGGAGTGCAGTCGTATTCCTAATATTATATGTCGATGACATATTACTTATAGGAAATGATATATCAGTTTTACAGACAGTTAAAATTTGGTTGTCCAAAACTTTCTCTGTTAAATCCGAAACTTTTGGCACTTCGGAAAATTTTTCAGAAATGGGTCTTAGAATTTCCGGGCTTCTAGACAAGGTTTAGGGGACTTAAAGGATTTAAAACTGAAACTTGAAGGGGCTGTTTGCTAAAATTTTCCAAATTCAGGGGCGAAATTCGAATTAACTATAATGGGCTGGACTAAACTGAAAAATGGCCCCCCTTAAGAGCCGATTAGGGCTCATGGCTTGGACCATTCGCTTCCTCCACAGCCGTAGCCACAGCCACTCGAGTCCCGATCCCCTTTCCTTCATCATCCCCCTCTCTTCTCTCCGCTCGGGCGCAGCCGCAGACAGCCGATTAGGGCACAGTGAGTCCATCGCATCCCACTTCATTCCATTCGCTGCCTCGCCTCTCCCGACCGAGTGCCCTAGCCGAACTCGACGCGCCGCACACCCTCCTCGGCCGATCGAAGCCAACGCCACCATCGCCTTCGTCGTCGTCTACCTCTCCGGCGAACCCAGCTTTGGGAATTTGGCGAACATCTGGGCTCTGATTTCCTTGCTCCCCAAACCACCTCGCGAGCGTGAGTCAAGGGTTTCCTCTTCGGGCGATTTGGGGCACGGCGGTGCCCTTAGGCCGACGAGTTCATCGAGGTTCCGAAGCCCCACTTGAGGTGAGTTAGGGTTTGGTAGGCTCGAGATTCTGTGAATTGAGATTGTTGGGTTAATGTCATCACTGATCCGAAGCCTTTCTTCTAGCTTGGGAACGATTCAGGGATTTGGTCAGCGGTGTTCAGGACAGTGGCTTGTAGCTGGGAAAGGGATTGCTTCGGATCTTCAGAGGGTTGAGGTAAGGGTTGCTATTTGGCTAATGGTTGGATGAACTGAGAATTCAAATTAGGTTTGGTGGCTTATACCTGGATCAGGATGTGGTTTTCCTGTGATGCTACCGTGAGGTGATGATGGTTTTGGTGTGGTAGGGATTTGAATTGTGTAGCCAGTTGCCTTCTTGGATTTGGCTGCGGTGGCCGTGGGATCTGTTGTCCTCAACTCTGGTTGCTGTGAAGGTTGTGAAACTGAGGTAAGAAGAGGTTGTAATGTTTTGTTGTGAAGGTAATTCTTATTGATCTGTTTGTACCAATTTAGATAACCTTGTAATTAGATTGGGTGATGTTGCCACCTGAATGCTTGGAGTTGAGGTTGGGATTAGGTTTAATTTTGAAACTTAAACCTAATGATTAAACGTGGTGAATTTGAATTTGGATTTGGACTTAATTCTAATCACGAGGAATGACTAGAGAAGTTCCATTTAATTAGGAATAAGTGATTAAATGGAAAGGGATGGATTAGGTGAACCCTAAAACAGATTAGAGATTAATTAACTTGTTGTTATTTGTGTAATAGCTAATTAATTACATCCTTGATACAGGAGCTTGATCGGATTGATTGTTACTTATTGTGACGGGTGGTTCTGTTTCGATTGATACGGACTTCACTCTTGGAGGCGGGTACCCTTTGACTTATCTTTATGATATTGTCATCTTGTTATGCATAGACTGTTATAGATAGCAGTAAGATCATACGCTATCCCTGTTTATTATGCCTGTTCTGGATACTTGTTATCTATCCCTGTTTATTATGCCTGTTCTGGATACTTGTTATCTATCCCTGGTTATTATGCATGTTCTAGATACTTGTTGGTTATCCCTGTTTATTATGCCTGTCCTGGATACCTGTGGTTTATCCCTGAGTTATTATGTTGTTAGTTCCATACAGTATCAGGTAGTGTCATATCTATATGTATGCTTAGAGATCATGACGTATCTCCTACCTTTGACCTTGAGGGATCGGTAGTTTTCGGCCAGTATATCTTGTAGGTTACCTGTATTTCCTGATATAGGATGTCAGACTGAGACCTAGTATACTGAGGACTTGGGAGGGAGGTATGTGTATCTATCATACACCATCCTTGCATTGTTGCATGCCGGCGATCAGCGACTCCCTTGTGGTTGAGCCTATCGTCTTCCGGTACATGATATGCACACACGGCCACTCATGGGTTAGTGGATACCGTTGGGTGTGTGCATTTGCTCTGTACTGCTCCGCTCGACCGCTCAGGGGTAGTGGTTTCAGAGCGTGGTAGCAGGCGGAGATCCCTTCTCTTCCCATAGACTAGAGGAGATGAGAGCGACGCTCCCTCATATATACATGAGGTAGGGGGGCGGTCCCCCGACAGCATCCTGTCCACTCGGTCACTCAGGAGCAGTGATGGCAGAGTGCGGACAATGTCACAGCTCTACCCACTCGGCCGACACAGTATCGCCTGTCTCGGTGGCTTGACTGGAGTTAGGGGGTGACCATGGCATTGCACCATGTGCATATTTTGCATCGTGCATTGTTTGCTGCACTTGATTTCTGCACTTGTTTGACATGCATATTCTGGAGACTTGTTATCTGAGATTATATGTCTATTGATATTCCCTTAGTACTTATTACCCTCTTTCCAGGTTAGATGGATTCAGGTATGTATCTACCCAGTATTTTCAGTTCCAGTCTTTCCCTCTTGTTGATATGAGACTGTATTAGCGGAACTCTTGTTGTTAGTATAACTTTCTATGCATATCTGTTGGGTATTCGCTGAGCTATGGACTCACCCCGTTGCCATACATTTTATTTCAGGTTGATGCCTGCCAGGAGATCCCTAGCAGCCAGTCCCCAGCTCCAGAGGAGCTCTGCTTGGTTTTATTTTACGTTGTTTTGCTTATGGACCCCATGTTATATACTTTGCTTCCGTTGCCATGTTTCGAACATGTATTCATGTTTTATTCGATGGTATTGTACTTTTGAGTCCTATGTTGGACTTCGTGGGATTTCGGCTTTGTTCCTGCCCCCTGGCAGCTCAGGTGAGTTCGGATTTTGGGTTTTACGACGTATAGTCATTTATGCAGTTATATATGTGTGGATTGGAGGCCTGAGGCCCTTTAAACTGCGTGCTTGTGCTATATATACTGTATACAGGTTAGGTGTGTTGTGTGTATGTGTAAATTGTTCGCCGGACAGGGGAGATGTTGTTCGATTTTATATTGGATCAGTGGCTCCTTGGGTCTCGGGGCATGACATTCTCCATGAAAGACCTGGGAGAAGCAACCTATATCCTTGGGATTAGAATCTATAGAGATAGATCAAAACGATTGCTTGGTCTTTCGCAGTCTACGTATATAGACCGAGTGCTAAAAAGGTTTAGCATGTCGGAATCCAAGAAAGGTTACCTTCCCATCAGGCATGGGATCAACCTTTCAAAGTCGATGTGTCCGCGCACAGAAGACGAGAGGATTTGCATGAATATGATTCCTTATGCATCCGCGATAGGATCTATCATGTATGTTATGTTATGTACAAGGCCCGATGTATCGTATGCTTTGAGCGTCACAAGCAGATACCAGTCGGATCCAGGAATGGATCATTGGGCGGCTGTCAAGACAATCCTTAAGTACTTAAGAAGAACTAAGGATGTGTTCCTAATATATGGAGAAGGAGATATGGTAATACGTGGGTATACAGATGCCAGTTTCCAGACAGATAAGGATGACTCCAAATTTCAGTCTGGATACGTATTTACTTTGAATGGAGGCACAATAAGTTGGAAGAGTTCCAAACAAGACACCGTAGCAGATTCTACCACGGAAGCAGTTTGGATCAAGAAGTTCGTCTCAGAACTTGATGTGGTTCCAACCATTGATGAAGCAATACCGGTTTATTGCGACAACAATGGAGCTATTGCACAAGCAAAGGAACCAAGGTCTTATCAGCGATCCAAACACGTGCTTCGCCGCTATCATCTGATCAGAGAGATTATAAGTAGGAATGATATACAAATTGAGAAAATTCCCACTGAAAGGAATTTAGCGGATCCTTTAACTAAGGCCTTGCCTCAGAGCAAGTTTGAGGGTCATGTTAGAGCCTGTGGTATTGGATACCGTAGCGATTGGCATTAGGCCAAGTGGGAGTTTGTTAGTGATATGAGAGAAGTGTCCTAAGGCAATCGCCTCATGGTTGTAAACATTTATTTTAATAAATGATAATTCACTATTTGAGTATACATGTTTGTGTATTTGATTGGGATCTTAAACTCATCTACTGAATGTCCGCAATACAATTCACAGCATAAGAGAATTTGTGATGGGATCACAACTAGTGATTATCTCTACATGTGCAATTGTGAAGTATTGAAAATATCCCTAGTCGATGAATTGATAAAAACGGACACTATCAATTCTGTTGAGACTAGCATGGGTTATTCTCTAATCAGCTGATTCTCACTGGCTGGTGACATTGGGATGTCCGGAGATAAACATGGATGCTAGTTAAGGGAACTAGTTCATTGGAGTGACTAGCTGTAAAACTTCATATGGTAATCACATATAGATATGTCAATGAAGTTCTTACCGCAGCTTAAGTGCGATGTTCCTTTGACTTGCGGTGTTCAAGTCATCTTGGTCATGGAGACTTATACTTTAACATCTTAAGCAAGCATCTCCAAGGAGGTGTGGCCCAGGATGGTTGGGTATAAGCCGAAGTGCCCGAAGATGTTTGAACAGCCTACAAAGGATTCACCACTCCTTGCGAGGAGATGTATACCCAGGCCAATCGTCGGATTGTTACTCAAAGCCTCTGGCCAGAGCATATCATGTTTAGAGTATGAGTCTCTTAAATACATGAGAGTAATTAGAAATCCAAAGGACGAGAAAGACACTACTTGGGCTAGGTGTGGCGTAGTCAGCCTAGTGGGGACTGACACACACAGACCATGTCCTGAACCAAGTGGGTATAAGATGGTGAAGGGAATGGGGCACGATTCATTAGAGCTGCTGAAGGGTTTCAGAATTACTTCTGAGGTCAACCGTTGATCTTTCGATTAATTGGGGGTCATGATGTACTACTAGGTGCCACTCATGATCGTTCTATAATTAGTTGATTATAGACGGCCAACATAAATCGAAAGCCTATTTAGTCACACGCACTACGAGTAATCCGAGGGATTTAAAACGAGTTGAAAATTAGATTTTCCGATCAAGAGAAATAAGTCGAATCTGAGTTAGTCAGAGGCGCAACGGAAGCTAAAAATGGCTAAGTCTTTTGAAGGCTTATTGGGCGAATTAAATAAGTTTAATTCGCGATGGGTTCGGCTCGGTTTGGCCGGCCAAAGAGGGTGCCAACCCTCTTTGGTTTGGCCGGCCACCACTTGGGGAGAAACCAATTTATTTGGTTTAATTAATAAAATAAATCTAGCGCGATTTGTTTTATAAATTATGGATAAATAAATTTGTATAAAGAAATTTATATAAAGAAATTTATAGAAATTTATTCTTTTTTATGGAAATTAAAATGATCCATGGAATGATTTATTTTAATTCTATAAAATCAATTAAGAATTGATTTTACCATAATAAAGAAAATTTATAAATTTCTTGTAAAATTTATTCCATAATAAAAGGAGAGATGTATTTGTTTTTTTATAAAATTAGTTATAATAAAACTTGGTTTAAACGGAATAATTCATAAAGAAAATTTATAGGATAAAATTTCTTATGAAAAATTCCGTTAAAGGGGAGACTTGGCAAGGGAGAGGCTACTATATAAAGGAACCAAGGCTAGGCTTGATTTCCTTAATAGATTGATCAAGAGATTAACTCTCTCTCTCTCTCTAACACACTCTCTCTCTCTAGGGCCGGCGCCCTTTCTCTCTCTAGGGCCGACTCTCTCTCCTCCCCTAGGGCCGGCGCAAGCACCTAGGGTGCCCGTGAGTTTCCTCCACCAAGTTTGTGCCGAAGAAGAAGAAGAAGCGGATCACGACTCCTTCCTTCCTTTCCCGGAATTTTGATTCCGTTACTTGGTAGTTAGTTTCCTATCTTCTCTCTTGATCTTCTAGTTGTGCCTTTAGAGAATCTAGTAGTTCTCATCGGCACAAAACTCATGACTTTGCGAAGTCATCCCGAAGAGAACTCGGCGTGGACGCAAATAGAGGCGGAGCTTCCAAGGGACGCTACGGTTGGATCTCGTCCCTTTCTTCGAGTTACGCGAGGTACAAAGTAAATTAGTTTACTTTTCCGCAAAGTTTTAATTTATGATCATGTCCAAACATCATAAGGTTGCATGCTAGATACGTGGTTAAAATAATTTGAGAAATTATTTTATGCTAATTCTTCCGCTGCACGTAAAAATTTAAAATTTTACGAACCCGTATCCTTGTCAACATGCACCCGGTCCCAACTGATACATAGGCGATCCCCGAGGTAGAGTACTCCCCCGTTGGCGATACGAAAACCATCGCCCTTTCCTTCTAGGATCTCCTGCCTGATTCTCTGAAGACTCGGATTCCCAGTTTGTTTTTCCAATATATCCTTGAACTGCGTCGGTGATATTGTCTTGGTAGAAAGCTGTCCGGAGATGACCTCGACCCCAAAGTTCATAATTTCTCTTTCGAGTGGTCGGGGTAATATAGATATGGACATCAAGGTGGCACTTGGCTTCCGGCTGAGTGCATCAACTACCTTGTTTGCCTTCCTTGGATGGTAGAAGATCTCACAGTCGTAGTCCTTCACCAACTCAAGTCATCGGCGTTGTCTCATATTGAGATCTTTCTGAGTGAAGAAATATCGCAGACTCTGGTGGTCTGTGTAAATCCTACACTGCACCCCATACAGATAATGCCTCCATATCTTAAGAGCGAAGACCACCGCGGCCAATTCCTGATCATGAGTGGGGTAATTCTGTTCATGTTCCTTGAGTTGTCTAGAGGCGTAGGCAATAACCATTCCATTCTGCATAAGTACCGCTCCAAGTCCCAGCTTGGAGGCATCGCTATATATGTCAAAGCTCTGATTACATTCCGGAAGGGTAAGGATTGGAGCGCTTGTAAGTCTCCTTTTTAGTTCTAAGAAACTCCTTTCACAGTTTTCTGTCCATTTATACTTCTTATCCTTCCGGGTGAGAGCCGTTAATGGGGCTGCAATCCTCGAGAAGTCCTCCACAAATTTTCGATAATAGACTGCCAGCCCAAGGAAGCTTCTGATTTCGCTGGTGTTCTTTGGCCGGTTCCAGTTATTCATAGCTTCAATCTTTGTTGGATCTACCATAACCCCATCCTTGGAAATGATATGGCCCAAAAAGCCTACTTGGTCGAGCCAGAAATCACATTTGGAAAATTTTGCGTACAGTTGCTTATCCCGAAGAATCTGCAAGACCATCCTCAGGTGCTCGGCGTGCTCTTCTTGAGTCCTTGAATAAATAAGGATATCATCGATGAAGACGATCACAAATTTGTTAAGGAATGGCAAGAATACCTGATTCATAAGGTCCATAAACATAGCAGGAGCATTTGTCACGCCGAAGGGCATAACAATGAACTCAAAGTGCCCGTACCTTGTTCGGAAAGCCGTCTTCGGAATATCCTCCTGTTTTACTCTAACTTGATGATAACCAGACCTTAGATCGATTTTCGAGAAAATAGTGGCTCCCTTTAATTGGTCAAACATGTCATCTATCCTCGGAAGGGGATACCTGTTCTTGATCGTTACGTTGTTCAGCGCTCGATAATCTATACACATTCGCATAGATCCGTCCTTCTTTTTCACAAATAGTACCGGAGCTCCCCACGGGGAATGACTAGGGCGAATAAATCCCTTATCCAGTAGCTCCTGTAGCTGTTCTTGAAGCTCCTTTAGTTCAACCGGCGCCATACGGTAAGGTGCCTTGGAGATCGGGTTAGTACCAGGAACCAATTCGATCTCGAATTCCACCTCTCTATCAGGAGCTAATCCTGGTAATTCATCTGGGAATACTTCCGGGTAATCACATACAACCCTGACATTCTCCAGCTTCTGGTTCTTCATTGGACTGGCATCAACCACATATGCTAGAAATCCAGTACATCCTTTGTCTAACATCTTCTGAGCTTGGAGAGTTGATAAGCATTTCCTGGTTCTTTTCCTTGGCTCTCCAACGAATTCAAACATAGAACCTGCCTCAGGTTGAAAGACCACCTTTCGCTTACAGCACTCAATAGAAGCACCGTACTTACCCAGAAAATCCATTCCCATTATAACATCGTAATCTTGCATGTCGAGTACTATCAGATCGCGGTAGAGTTCTCTTTCTGCGATTCCGACCGGCACCGCACGTAGCACATGAGTGGATGTCATTATTGCCCCCGAAGGCAGGGTTGTTAAGAACTTGCAATCTAACACTTGCGGAAACATATCTATCTTCTTGGTATATGACACAGAAATGAACGAGTGCGTTGCCCCAATATCAAATAATGCAGTAGCGTACTGACTGAAAATAAGTATCTGACCTGTGACCACCGTAGAAGCTTCCGCAGCATCCTCCTTGGTAACCGAGAAAACCCTGGCATTCATCATAGTCGGTGGGGCCTCCAGCATCGGGGTACCTTCCAGCTAAGCTTGCATATAATGTAGTTTCGCTGGGGCACTTGGGTACTGGACGAGTTGTTGGGAAGGTGCCTGGCTCTTGGTAGGACAGTAAGCCGCCATATGCCCATCCACACCACAGATGAAACACCGATTCGTACCCTTGCGTCATTCCTCGGAGTGGTTTTTCCCGCATGCCGCGCATGGGGAAGGCTTGGTCTGTTTATTTGCTGGGCCCCCTTGAGAGTTGTTCCATGGCTTTCGTTTACCACTTTGATCTCCCTTCCAATTAGCGTGGGTGCTCTGGGACATTTGACCTCCTAAGCTGTTGGGACCGGGTGCATGTCGACAGGGATACGGGTTCGTAAAATTCAAAATTTTTACGTGCAGCGGAAGAATTAGCATAAAATAATTTCCTAAATTATTTTGACCACGTATCTAGCATGCAACCTTATAGTGTGTTGACATAATCATAAAATAAACCTTTGCGGAAAAGTAAACTAATTTACATTATACCTCTCGTAACTCGAAGTAAGGGACGAGATCCAACCGTAGCGTCCCTTGGAAGCTCCGCCTCTATTCGCGTCCACGCCGAGTTCTCTTCGGGATGACTTCGCAAAGTCACGAGTTTTGTGCCGACGAGAACTACTAGATTCTCTATAGGCACAACAAGAAGGATCAAGAGAGGAAAGGGAAACTAGCCACCAAGAAAACGGAATCGAATTCCGGGAAGAGAGGAGTCGCTATCCGCTTCTTCTTCTTCTTGTTTCGTTTCTCCTTCTTCTTGAAGCTCACGGCAACCTTGCTTGGTGTTGATAGGGTGCGCCGGCCCTAGCAAGGAAGGTGGGAGCCGGCCCTAATTCTTCAAGAAGGGCGCCGTCCCTAAGGGAAAGGAGAGGGAGAAGAGAATAAGAGAGAGGGAGAGAGGAAGTTACTAATCTCAATTAGTAATGCGTAATAAGGGCTTGCCTTTGGTTCCTTTATATAGTAGCAACTCCTTTGCTAAGTCTCCCTCTTAACGGAATTAACGGAATTAGTTATAAGAAATTTATCTTATAAATTCTCTTATTAATTGTTCCGTTTAAGCCGAGTCTTATTATAACTAATTTATAATAAAACAAATTCTTCTTCTCTTTAAATTATGGAATAAATTTTATAAGGAATTTATAAACTTTCTTATTATGGAAAAATCAATTCATAATTGATTTTATAAAATTAAAATAAACCAATTCATGGATTATTTTAACTTCCATAAAAGAATAAATTTCTACAAATTTATTTATATAAATTTCTTTATACAAATTTATTTATCCATAATTTATAAAATAAATCGCACTAGATTCATTTTATTAATTAAACCAATTAAATTGGTTTTTCTCCCTTTTAATGGCCGGCCAACCAAGGAGGGTTGGCACCCTCTTTGGCCGGCCCAAACCGAGCCGAACCAACGCGAATTAAACTCATTTAATTCGCCCAAAAAGCCTTCAAAAGACTTAGCCATTTTTAGCTTCCATTGCACCTCTGATTAACTCAGATTCGACTTATTTCTCTTGATCGGAAAATCTAATTTTCAACTCGTTTTAAATCCCTCGGATTACCCGTAGTGCGTGTGACTAAATAGGCTTTCGATTTATGTTGGCCGTCTATAATTAACCAATTATAGAACTGTCATGAGTGGCACCTAGTAGTACATCATGACCCCCAATTAATCGAAAGATCAACGGTTTGACCTCAGAAGAAATTATTCTGAAACCCTTCAGCAGCTCTACTAAATCGTGCCCCATTCCCTTCACCATCTTATACCCACATGGTTCAGGACACGGTCTATTTGTGTCAGTCCCCACTAGGCTGACTACGTCACACCTAGCCCAAGTAATGTCTTTCTCGTCCTTTGGATTTCTAATTACTCTCATGTATTTAAGAGACTTGCACTCTTAACATGATATACTCTGGCCAGAGGTTTTGAGTAACAATCCGACGATAGGCCTGGGTATACATCTCCTCGCAAGGAGTGGTGAATCCTTTGTAGGCTGTTCAAACATCTTCGGGCACTTCGGCTCATACCCAATCATCCTGGGTCCACACCTCCTTGGAGATGCTTGCTTAAGATGTTAAAGTATAAGTCTCCATGACCAAGATGACTTGAACACCGCAAGTCAAAGGAACATCGCACTTAAGCTGCAGTAAGAACTTCATTGACATATCTTTATAGATAACCATATGAAGTTTTACAGCTAGTCACTCCAATGAACTAGTTCCCTTAACTAGCATCCATGTTTATCTCCGGACATCCCAATGTCACCAGCCAGTGAAAATCAGCTGATTAGAGGATAACCCATGCTAGTCTCAACAGAATTGATAGTGTCCGTTTTTATCAATTCATCGACTAGGGATAGTTTCAATACTTCACAATTGCACATTAGAGATAATCACTAGTTGTGATCCCATCACAAATTCTCTTATGCTGTGAGTTGTATTGCGGACATTCAGTAGATGAGTTTAAGATCCCAATCAAATACACAAAAACATGTATACTCAAATAGTGAATTATCATTTATTAATATAAATGTTTACATCATAAGGCGATTGCCTTAGGACACTTCTCTCATATCACTAACAAACTCCCACTTGGCCTAATGCCAATCGCTACGATATCCAATACCATAGGCTCTAACATGTCCCTCAAACTTGCTTTGAGGCAAGGCCTTAGTTAAAGGATCCGCTATATTCCATTCAGTGGGAACCCTCTCAATTTGTATGTCATTCCTACTTATAATCTCTCTGATCAGATGATAGTGTCGAAGCACGTGTTTGGATCGCTGATGAGACCTTGGTTCCTTCGCTTGTGCAATAGCTCCATTGTTGTCGCAGTAAACCTTCATCAATGGTTGGAACCACATCAAGTTCTGAGACAAACTTCTTGATCTAAACTGCTTCCTATGCTGCTTCCGAAGCTGTGATATATTCCGCATCCGTGGTAGAATCCGCTACGGTGTCTTGTTTGGAACTTTTCTAACTTACTGCGCCTCCATTCAAAGTAAATACGTATCCAGACTGCAATTTGGAGTCATCCTTATCTGTCTGGAAACTGGCATCTGTATACCCACGTATTACCATATCTCCTTCTCCATATATTAGGAACACATCCTTAGTTCTTCTTAAGTACTTAAGGATTGTCATTACAGCCGCCCAATGATCCATTCCCGGATCCGACTGGTATCTGCTTGTGACGCTCAAAGCATACGATACATCGGGCCTTGTACATAACATAGCATACATGATAGATCCTATTGCGGATGCATAGGGAATCTTATTCATGCAAATCCTCTCGTCTTCTGTGCGCGGACACATAGACTTTGAAAGGTTGATCCCATGCCTGATGGGAAGGTAACCTTTCTTGGATTCCGACATGCTAAACCTTTTTAGCACTCGGTCTATATATGTAGACTGCGAAAGACCAAGCAACCGTTTTGATCTATCTCTATAGATTCTAATCCCAAGGATATAGGTTGCTTCTCCCAGGTCTTTCATGGAGAAAGTTTTGGACAACCAAATTTTAACTGTCTGTAAGACTGATATATCGTTTCCTATAAGTAAGATGTCATCGACATATAATACTAGGAATACGACTGCACTCCCACTAACCTTCTTGTACACACAAGGTTCGTCAGGATTTTGTGAGAAATCAAACTCTTTGATTGTCTCATCAAAACGGATGTTCCAGCTCCTAGATGCTTGCTTCAGTCCATATATGGATCGTCGAAGCTTGCATACTTTGGTTTTATCAACCGATGTGAAACCTTCAGGTTGTATCATGTATACATCCTCAAGCAGGTTTCCATTAAGGAAAGCTGTTTTCACATCCATTTGCCATATCTCATAATCATAATGAGCTGCTATGGCTAGGAGCATCCGAATGGATTTAAGCATAGCTACTGGCGAGTAGGTTTCGTCATAATCAATTCCTTGTTTTTGACGATATCCTTTTGCCACTAATCTAGCCTTAAAGGTAACTACATTACCTTCCATGTCGGTTTTCTTCTTGAAAACCCACTTGCACCCTATGGGCTTAATCCCTTCAGGTGGGTTAACCAAGTCCCATACTTGGTTTTCATACATGGAATCCATTTCCGACTTCATGGCTTCAAGTCATTTGTCCCTTTCTGAACTTTTCAGAACATCTTCATAACTGATAGGTTCGTCATCGCTTATGAGTAACACGTCGTTCGATTCACTTATGAGAAATCCGTATCTCTCTGGAATATTGCGTGTCCTATCAGACCTACGAAGAGGTGGTGTTGTTTTAGGTTCAACTGATAGCTCATCACTATGAATTATCGGTTGTGGGCCTAGACTAGGTGTCTCTGTAATGTCTATTGGAGTTTCTTGAACTTCATCAAGTTCAATCCCACTCCCACTGTTTTCTTGTAAAAGAAATTCTTTTTCTAGAAATACAGCATGCCTTGAAACAAACACCTTTTGCTCCAAGGGATGATAGAATTGGTAACCCTTCGTTTCCTTAGGATATCCAATAAATAGACACTTATCAGACTTAGCATCCAATTTGTCTGATATAACCCGCTTCACATAAGCAGGACAACCCCATATCTTAAGGTGAGTTAAGTGAGGTTTCTTACTATTCCAAATCTCGTATGGAGTAGTAGAGACTACCTTGGTCGGGACTCTGTTTAGCAAGTAAACAGCTGTCTTAAGTGCATAGCCCCAAAAGGATTTTGGAAGAGTTGCATGGTTCATCATGGATCTAACCATGTCCATCAAGGTTCGGTTACGCCTCTCAGATACACCATTATGCTGTGGTGTATACGGCGGAGTCCATTGGGACAGTATCCCATTGTCCCTAAGATAATCTTGAAACTCTTGACTTAAGTATTCACCACCCCGATCGGATCGAAGTATTTTAATACTTTTGCCAAGTTGTTTCTCTACTTCATTTCTGAACTCTTTGAATTTCTCAAAAGCTTCAGATTTGTGTTTCATCAAGAACACATACCCGAATCGTGAGTGATCATCGATAAAGGTGATGAAGTAGCTATAGCCTCCTTGTGCTAGAGTTGACATTGGTCCACATACATCGGTATGTATTAGACCAAGCAATTCTCCCACTGGATTACCTTTTCCGGAAAAGGGTAATTTGGTCATCTTGCCTTTTAAGCATGATTCGCATGTATCAAATGAACCGGGTTCAAATGATTCCAAAATTCCACATCGGTGTAATTCGGTCATGCGTTTCTTACTTATATGGCCAAGACGACAGTGCCACGTGTAGGAGTCTATTCGATTATCTGTTCGAGCACGTTTGTTGCTAACTTCGATATTGAAAACGTCACTGGATAAATCTAACGTGTAGATGCCATTGCACAAAGTTCCATTCCCATAAAAAACGCCATTTAAAGTTATGTAACAACAATTGTTACTAAAAGTTAAATGATAACCTTTTTCATTCAAACATGAAATAGATACAATGTTCTTTATTAATGAAGGAACAAAATAACAATTATCCAATTCTAAGACACGTCCAGTGGGGAGCTTTAGCAAATAGGTTCCGATGGCAACAGCAGCAATCTTTGCTCCATTTCCAACTCGCATATTTGCTTCTCCTTTGACAAGTCTTCTTCTATTCCTTAGCCCCTGTATGTCATTACATATATGTGAGCTACACCCAGTATCAAGTACCCAGGTATTTGAGGAAATAGAGTGACATTCAATAACGAAGATACCTGAAGAGGAAGGGGCATCGGATGCCTTATTCTTCAAGGACTCAAGATAAGCCTTGCAGTTTCTTCGCCAGTGACCCTCCTTGCCACAATGATGGCAAGTTCCTTTTGGTTTCTTTTCAGTCTTCTTGGCCTTTTTCTTCTTCCCTTTGTTCTGTTCTTTGGCCTTCCTCTTAGAACCTTTCTTCGAGGAACCAACTAACAGTACCGCCTTTTGATCCTGCTTTACAGCGGGCTCAACAGCCTTCAGCATGTTGATTAACTCAGGAATGGTAGTCTCCAGCTTGTTCATCCGATAGTTCATCACAAATTGTGAACAACTTTTGGGCAGACAATTCAGAATTAAGTCAATACTTAGTTCATGATCCATTGCAAAGCCGAGTGTGCCCAGTCGCTCAATGTACCCCAACATCTTTAACACGAATTGTGAGGCAGAAGTGCCTTCCTGCATCTTTGAGGTGAAGAGGAGTCTGGAGACCTCGAACCTTTCGGATCTCGCCTGCTCTTCAAATAACTCATGAAGATGGAAGATGATGGTATAAGCATCCATATGCTCATGCTGCTTTTGCAGCTCAGGTACCATAGATGCTAGCATGATGCAACCCGCCATTTCAGAATCGGTCACATGTTTCTGATAGGCCAACAATTGGTCTGGAGTTGCATTCTCTGGAGGATGGTTGGGAAGTTGATTTTCAATGACATAAGCAAGCTTTTCCGCCTTGAGGACTATCCTTAGGTTTCGAAGCCAGTCCATGAAGTTCGGCCCAGTCAGTTTATTGGTGTCCAAAATGGAACGCAAGTTTAGGGAAGACATGATCGAGTGATTATCCTAGAAATACAAATTGAGATTATGTGAGAAGAATGATTAAAGAATGTATCAACATACATAAATAAAATCCTATTTATTTTTCAAATTGAATAACCCTTTTTATCAATTCGGGAGATCGTAGGAACATCTCCAAATAGGTTGATATCCAACCATAGATAAGAACAACCATGACTGTGGCCATCAAGTTTTTCTTAGCTATGAAGGTAGGTAATTACACCGATTACATATCACATATATGTAACTATCACTTTATGCTATCAACTAATTGAATGTTTGCATAAATCATTGGGTTGTTAACTCATTAACAAGTATGTAACATTTTACATAGCACCCAACTGCACCTCTCTTTACATCGACCTTGGCTGTGGCACAACAAATCGATGCTCCAAGCTTAAGGCTGACCCATTAATCAAGAAATAGTTTTAATATGGTTGGAGCTCATTCAACCGTTTAGTCAGGCTTGGATGTGTCCAACAACCAAAACTAAGGATTGACCTCTGACTCCAACTATATTATTCATAAACTAATTCCATGGTTTGAACATGTTGAGGTTCAAGTCGGGCATGGATGTGTCCATCAACCCAAACGAGAAACAAAACTCCGGTTCTAACCATATTAATGGAAGGTGTTAGCCTTAATATTTTGTAAGGGGTTTTGGGTCTCATCTTTTCCTTTTAATGCACATTCATGACATATGTCATGACTAACGATTTCCTTAATAAAGTATGTATGTGACTTAAGTTATCAAGTCTCATTAATTGAATTAGGAACCGGATTTCCTAATTCTAATTTCATACTTATTAAAGGAATTGTTTTGGGAAACAATTTCCTAAATTGTCATAATCAATTTCGGAAATAATATGTTTAAGACTTTGATTTCTCTAAATCAAATCTTATTAAATTAAGAGGCAATTCCCTTAATTCAACGACATATTATTTTCATGAAAATCTCATTTAAGAAAACTCTATAGGAAACCATTTCCTAATTAATTTTGGAGACAACAATATGTAAGAGCATCACCTCTTAAATCATATTTTATTCATGGATTTAATTAATTACAACAAATCGTTTTCTAAGGGTGGCTCCCCGAGGCTCAGATACCCAAAGAAAAATAATTTGTTGTAAATCCAATTGGACGGCTCCCCGAGGCTCAATCCAAATCAAACATGACAATTTCAATTAAAAATTGGGAAATTAAATTACAACAACTAGCTTTAAATTGGACGGCTCCCCGAGGCTCAATCCAAAATAAAGAATTTTGTTGTCAATTTAAAGACCAATTCAAATTTAATTGTCAATTAACTGTCCATGAATTTGTCTAGACTTTCTTAAAAGAAAGTGCCCAAAATTGCGAGATTTCATAAATTGGTTTTCAGAATAATTGTAAGTTTCTGTTACAAAGAAAACTTACATATTTCCAAATTGGAAAATTTCTAAAATAGAAAAATTTCCAAAATTGGAAAGTTTCCAAAGATGGGAAGTTTTCACAATTATTATAAAATTTTAGAAACTAGGATATTTCAAAAGTTTGCGAAATTTCATGAGGATTTCCAAACTTGAAATTCCTAAATCTAAAATTTATTATAATTGGAAAGTTTCCATAATTGAAAAATTTTCCAAAATTGAGATCATGACAAAGTGTTCCGCAAAACAATTATATGATTATGTCGAACACTAACCGGCTCTGATACCACTGTTGGGACCGGGTGCATGTCGACAGGGATACGAGTTCGTAAAATTCAAAATTTTTACGTGCAGCGGAAGAATTAGCATAAAATAATTTCCTAAATTATTTTGACCACGTATCTAGCATGCAACCTTATAGTGTGTTGACATAATCATAAAATAAAACTTTACGGAAAAGTAAACTAATTTACATTATACCTCTCGTAACTCGAAGTAAGGGACGAGATCCAACCGTAGCGTCCCTTGGAAGCTCCGCCTCTATTCGCGTCCACGCCGAGTTCTCTTCGGGATGACTTCGCAAAGTCACGAGT
>JAGFNQ010009007.1:0-13181 GCA_024364735.1 Boesenbergia rotunda | reverse complement strand
GGCATGAAAGGTTCATGGATCTAGGGCATATTGGGTCAAACTTGAGTCGGAAGTGACCCGGATCGAGTTTTCAAGATTAGGATTAAATCTGGGCCGTCCGATTCAAGAGCGGCTAGATCTGAGCCATCCGGGACTATCTGAAGCCATCCAAGCTAGGGTTAGGGCAGATCAAGCACTCTGATCAAGATCTGAAGGTTTCATCCCAATCAGAGCTCAATCAACCGTTGGAATCAAGCTCAGAGGCTCTAGATCCGTCCATTCAAAGATGAGGTTGTCTGGACCATCCGTTGTAAATCTGGAGGATCCGAGCTACCACAAGGCAGATCCTGACCCCAGATCATCATCATAAAAGTTTGGATCAAATCAGAGCAAGATCAGCCGTTGGATCTCCTCCAATCAATCTGAGTCGTCCAATGTTAATTACTTAAGGAAAAATTTCCCACAGCGCACAGTGTCGCGTCTCCGCCGCAGTCTCCATCTTCTTCGCGTGTTCTTCATTCCTTTAGCTATTTTCTTCAATCCAAGGGGCGCGACCACCTCCATCCTTCATTAGATCAAGTTCGAGGTCACCGGGGAGAGTAATCGGTGGGGTTTCAGCTCGAAATTGGGCAAGAACAGGGTTGTTTGAGGGTTTCGGCAGCTCTGTATTTGATAGCTTCGATTTCGGTTTTGTCAGATTCTACATCAGTCCAAGCTATCTGGAGGGGTTCTCGGATAAACTTTGAACATTCCCGCACCTTCATTTCAATCAGACAAGGCAAAATTGAAGAATTCGAATGGGTTTTCCTTCTTGAACAGATTTGAGCTCGATTCGACCGCAGATTCAGTTCCCCAGTGAATTGCTGAGCTTAGGGGTTCGAGGCCAGCCCTTGCGTGACGAACAAGGAGACCTTGAGCTAATGGAGTGATTGGGGTTTAGATTTCTTAGTTAATTTTTCTGTTTTAGCTGTAATTTCGAATTCTGCTGTAGTTTCATTACTGAATGTTTTGTTTTAGGCTGCTGTAGTTAACCTTTCGGGCTTAATTCTGCTTAATTAGTGGTTTTAGTTTGTTCTTCCATTAGTTAGCTAGCTCATTCAGTTAACACTTCGCTTAATTTCATTTGCTTTGCAGTTTAATGTTGCGTATCAGATAGTTACAGCTTGCGTATCAGGCTGTTTTGCACATTTCTGTTCAGTTTCGAATTTCTCAGCTTGTGTTTCAATGCGATTTATGTCTAGCTCAATTCCTACAATTAGAGATCACATTTAGGGTGTGAATTTAGTTGATCCAAGTTCTTTTCGTATGTAATTGCATTTCTGAAATCTGTTCATGTCAAAAATCTATCCATTTCTGAAATTCTAGCTTGCGTATCAAGTGGGAGCTACAATTTTCAGTTTTGTGTTCTTAACTTGAGTCAGTTACATTGGTTCTTCTTGGGTTGCGCATTCGTTTCAATTGTTTAGTTTACCTTGCGTTTGATTTGAGTTTCATTTCTGCAGTGATCATCTTTACATTTCTGAATTCCATTTCTGCAAACCCAGATCAGTTCAGAAACTTCAGTTCATTTGCTTTTGAGTTTCGAATCCATTAAATGGGAATTCAACTTAAGCCTTGCTGATCATAAAAATAGTAAATCCATTTCAGTCATTTGCTTGTTTTGTGTCCAAGTTAACTGCTACGTTTCTGCATTTTGATAAATTCTGCACATCCTGTCTCCAATTTCTGCAATTCTGCTGCAAGGTTCTGCATCAGCTGTCTCCTCTTCATTGGCAGCATGGTCTTCCAAGCTGAATTAATCAGCTACGAGTTCCTGCATTTAAAGTTAGTTTTTGGCACAGCAGCCTTCTCAATTAGGTGTACCAAGTTGCTGAATTCTGCAAGTTGTGTCAAGTGGAAACTTGTTTTCATTCAAATGTTATTCATTCAAATTCCTGCACACCACCTCAATGATAGCTTACATTCATTTCTGAACTACTTGGTTTTCATGCTTCTGCAGTCTGAATTTTTGCATTCGAATTTCTGAGCTTGATTCTAAATTCTTGCATTCGAATGGCTGCATTCATGGGCAGCCTGAATTTTTGCAGTTTCTGCAGAAACATGTTTCTGCAATCTGACTTCTGCAGTCCAAATCCATTTCTGGATTGTTGCCTTCAAGTCTGAATTTTTCCTTGTATTCATGCATGGCACTTCCTTAAGAGCTTGTTTCCAATGAATTGATTAGCTCTATTCTAAATCGATCAGTTATACATTTTGCATTGAGTGTCACTTTTTGATACATCAGTTTCTCTACTTTTGGTATCAAGTTGCTCAATTGTTAGCACTTGCATCAAGTGAAGTCTTGGCACGGTTTTTGTATCAGTTCGGTTTTAGATTGCTTGCATTTGGCCATGTCTTGAGTTTGATGTTGTTGTTTCATTGCTTAGAATTTGTTTTACCTTTGAAATCAGAATTGGTCCAAATTGATTAAGTGTTTTAGTGGATTAAGTGTCAATTGGTTGAATCATTAAATGCCATCACTTGTTTAGTCATGAGTTAAGTTTCCCTTCTTCTCATGTCATTTTCATTCCTAATCGCAATTCAAACCCAAATCACATTCGAAACCCCAAAATTCACAAACGACACATAAATACAAGCACGAATCACTCAACATCAACTAGTCCCGAGGAAAAATACGACCTGTGGCCCCTTTACTACATTTTCATTCTTGATTGCAAAAAGGGTTTCCAGCACATTTCTATAAATTCTAAATTCTGACGGATCCACACATTTCGTGACAACTTTAATTAGCTAAACCGGGTCCATCAAATTTTTGGCGCCGTTGCCGGGGAAGCAACTAGTTGATTTGTTTGATTTTTGCTTGTATGCTTTTGGACATATCATTGGGTTCTATTTTATTTTTCTTTATCTTTCGTATACGGTTGCTGCCATTTTTCTTGTTTGTTGTGTGACAGGGCTGTAAGATCAAAATGTTTCAGCAATCCTATTCAAATTTTCAGCCACCAAACTATCAATTCCAACAAGGGCAGCCTCTCAACCAATTTCAGCAGCCCTATTTAGACTTTCAGCCTTTTCAGCAATTTCAGCAGTCACCACAGCAAGATTTCCAACAGCTCTACTCAAATTTCCAACAAATTCAGAATGGGCAGCCCCAATTTTCAATTTTTGAGCAACCAATTCAGAAATTCCAGCCCCAATTTCAGCAACCTTGTCAACAAGATCAGTCATCTTTTCAAGGAATTCAACAAGATTTTCAATCAAGTCAAAATTTTCAGCAAGGGTTCCAACCATATCATACTTTCCAGAATCAAAATCAGAGTGGATTTCAACCTTCACAGCAATATTTTCCACAAAACGATCAGAATTTTCAGCCTCCATTTCAGAGTTTTCAATTTCAGAACCATAATTTTCAGCCATCTCCACCAAGTTGTGAACCAAGTTTTCAGCAATTTAATCAGCCTATTCAACCATTTTATCAACCCCCACAGTCTCAATTTCAACAAATGTTTCAACAAGAGCTTCAAAACCTCGGAAGGCAAATGGAACAAGTGGCTAGTGATTTGAATCAGATAAAAGGCCAATGATCAGGACAATTAGCTTCTCAAGCTCCTTTTAATTTTGAAAGCCCCAGAGTTGGTTTTATATCAGTTCAAGGTGACCCTAGTGCTTGGCCAAGTCCTTCTTCAAGTGATCTTAGAATTTTGGTGGAAGAAGAAGAAGAAATCATTAAAATCAGGGCACCTACAACATACATCCCTCCGGAGAATCCTATTCAAAATTCATTTCCAAATTTTTCAGCTCCAGAAGAAGAAACTGAAGCTCCACAGGACCATTCTAGACTTTTATTTTGTGATGATAGTGTTATTGATGGTCCTAATTTTTCTAATGTTGTTGTTGCAGATATTACAGGAGAAGCATGCATAGGAGATGATTCCATAGGTGTAGGGGATTGCACTAAGCCCCAGGGACCACCACAATTGACCGGTACATTAGAAGATTCAGAAGATGAACCAGGAAGTGTAGGGACTTGCATGGTGGAAGCAAGAACCCAAGGATCACCTATTCTAGTTGAGTGTCCACCAGAGCTTGAGGCTGATGAGGAGCATGTACTTGACCAGGAGGAGGCCATGGATACATCTACTCTTGTAGAACCTCCAGGTATTCTCCAGCACGCTCAGGTAAGTATTTCTCCTCTTTGTTCAGAAAAATTTAGAAAGGTACCTAGTGCTGACTTTATTGGTTATGATGAATTTATTGATATACCTTGTGTAGAAATTGTTTGTGCAAATCCAATAGAGGTACCAAAAATTGATTTCATTGGTCGTACTGCATTACTTGATACATCTCTTGTAAATATGGATTGTGAAATAATTTTAGAGGCACCTATAATTGATGTTGTTTGTTATGATAAATCACTTGATACATCTTTTGTAGATATGAATTGTGAAAAATTTTTAGAAGTGCCTGAAATTGATGTTATTTATTGTGATGAATCTCTTGCTATATCTTATGCTGAGGTTGAATGTGAAAAACTTATAGAGGTATTTGAGATTGATTTTATTGGCTGTGACACATTGCTTGATACACCCTGGATGGAAAATAATTGCGAAATTTCTATTGATGTGCCAGAAATTGATTTCTTTATTTGTGATGAGTATCTGGATGCAAATTTTGTTGGAAATAATTGTGAAAATTTTATTGAGGCACCAAGAATTCATTTAATTGGATATGATGCAATTTTGGATACATTTCATGCAGAGACTGAATTTATATCATTTCTTTCTGACCCTGAACACTTGAGAGAGGTATTACATGGTTTTGCAGGGTCCAGAAGACTTCAGGAGTGGGTGCTCGAACTAAACAGACTTCAACCTCCTGGAAGGACTTCTGAAGGGCATCAAGAAGGAGGAGAAGATCTTACTTTAATCCATAGCCCTCCATTCCTTCAATGGATCTTGAACCTAAATCGCCTGCGGCCACCTGAACATTTTGTTGCAAAGTTTAAGTGTGGGGGAGTCCTAGCTCTCTCAGCCACCTAGACTCCTCCACTACCACGATGGAGGCTACTTCTGGATAGACTCCGCCCACCAGAATAAAGGGGAGTTTGTTTCTTCTTGTATTTTCTTTTATTGCATGTTTCATTTTTTATGCTTTCTAGAAGTAGAATTTTCTTTTAAATTGAGTCCTTGTCAATAAATGCATGTTAGTTCTTTTGGCACGTTTTCTTCATATTTAGGAATAAATGTATCCCTCTAGGTTATCTCCATAGCATTTTAGAGCCTTTTGAAAATAAATTAAATTTGGTTGTCAAAACTTAGGGTTTAAGCTCATGGATGAAATCTTGGATGCTTGAGTACTTTTGGTTTTAGATTCTTAATTGAGGACTTGAGATGAATTATTTTTACCTAGTGAGAATTAGCCTTACTTTTGTGATACACATATGTCATTGTGCTCTAGAACTTGCTTAGGTTCTTTCAAAATCATATTTCAATGATTGGATCACATCTATAGAGGCTAATCACTTTGTTTACCTTTCCATATCAATTTTAACAAAAATCATGTTCATTCTATTTTTCTTTACTTATTTCTTACTCTTACCCTCACTTTTCTTTGGACTTGTTGTTTAAAATGTTTCTAATGCTATTTTGCCCGAGACGGACAAAGATTTAAGTGTGGGGGAGTGACTAGTGTTTTGGAAAGATTGGGTATCAAAGAGGCATCTCATATTTAAAAAAAAAAATTCTACAATTACATGTGCCAAGTTCAATTCGGTGGATGAAGAAGAATTTGTGTACCAAGGTCTAGTGGCACGCAACCATCCAATTGAAGCCAAATTCTGGAAGAATTCAAGCAATAAGTTGAAGATCTAAGCAAGATTGTTCCATTGTGAATTCGGCAGAAGAAAAAAAAACAGAAGAAAAAAATCTGAAAACACATCTTGCTACATGGTTGTGCCATTGAAGGAATAAATTCTTTGGATAGCATGTTTTGATCAGAATGCATTGGATTTGCAGCTGTTCTTTGCTTAGAAATCAGAAGCACCTTACTAAATATTGAACTGCAGCTGTACACAATTCGAAAGGCTGAACAAGATGTGTGAACAAAAGCTGAAAATGAGCTGAAAATCTGAATTACAAGGCATTGGGAGGTTGTAATCTGCCGAGCTTGACATGGAGCTGCTGAATGAAACAAACTAAATTCGGAGTAAGCTGTAAGATGCTGAATTCTGTTGAAAGAGTGTTGTTGAACATGTATTGGAAAAATTCAGAATTGAATTACAAGAAGGACTTAAATGATGATATCACAAAAACAGTTTGTGTCAACTTGAGGCTGAATTGGATTTTTCTGGGCTGTGAATCAGAGAACAAAATTCGGAAATGCATCAAAGAATGTTGAGTACATCACAGCTGATCAGAAACAGAATGGTGGATGCTGGGATGCTTTAAATCAGAACAGGAAAAATCAGAAAAGAAAAAAAAAGTGGTAGTGCCACAATTCCAAGTGAAGCATTTAGGTTTTCCACTACCATTTGCTCAACAACTTCTAGATGCCAACTGATATGAAGGAATTAGAGTGTTGCATGATCTGATATGCTCCTGCTAAGACCAACTGCAGAAAAGAAAAAAAAAAGAAACAGAACACAGTTTGAAAAAAAAAGAAGAGAGGAAGCAAAATGGGACACAAAGGAAGCTTGGCACCGTGAAACAAGTGAACCAATTGATTAGTTTTTCTCATCCGAGTCCAAGTTTTATTTCATTTCATTTCTGACCTTGCTAGAGGATAAAAGAAGAAAAAAAATCAAAAAAGAGAAGAAAGAAACAAAGTTGGCACGCAAGGTCAAACTTGGCACATTGAGATCAAATGGAGTTTTCTTCACCCCAAATCAAAGGCATTGGTCAAAGTCTTACTCCACCACTCAAATTTGATTTAAAGAGGGGCAAAGCTCATTACTTACATTTTTGAGCAACCAAGTCTCCCACTTAGTCAATTTTTCCATTTTCTTGGTTTTTACTCCATTTCTTATCATTTTCCATGTTTTCATTTGTTTTTATAGATGTGAATCCTAATCATGATTAATGGTGGAGATTAGATAATAAGCAAGCCTATGGTAGTGCAAGAAGCATGTATGTTTGAGTGAGCTCCACTTCCATCATCAAGTTAGAACTTAAGGAGAGAGCCACTAAAACTTCCCATGAAAGACTAGTGAGTTAAACTCATCTCAATGAATCATGATGGATGAAAATGCTAAGTTGTTGATTTAAGGATAAGATACTAATCTATAGAGCTTAGATTTATGAGAATTGACAACCTTAGGTAATTTCTTTTCATTTGCTTCTAATTATGCTTAAGAAATCTAGGGGATACATACTTAGTGATTTCGCGAGACGCTCAAGGTTAAGTGTGGGGGAGTTAATAAGTACCATTTTGTTGATTATTTTAATTGCTAAAATTCATGTTTTACTTATGTTTTTATTGCTTAATTGTGAAATTGCCCTAGGTTTTAGAACTTACTCTTATATTAGACTTAATTGCAAATTTACACATATTTAGATTATTTGGCCACTAAATTCTTGATCTATTTTTGTAGGCATGAAAGGTTCATGGATCTAGGGCATATTGGGTCAAACTTGAGTCGGAAGTGACCCGGATTGAGTTTTCAAGATTAGGATTAAATCTGGGCCGTCCGATTCAAGAGCGGCTAGATCTGAGCCATCCGGGACTATCTGAAGCCATCCAAGCTAGGGTTAGGGCAGATCAAGCACTCTGATTAAGATCTGAAGGTTTCATCCCAATCAGAGCTCAATCAACCGTTGGATCAAGCTCAGAAGGCTCTAGATCGTCCATTCAAAGATGAGGTTGATCTGGACCATCCGTTGTAAATCTGGAGGATCCGAGCTACCACAAGGCAGATCCTGACCCCAGATCATCATCATAAAAGTTTGGATCAAATCAGAGCAAGATCAGCCATTGGATCTCCTCCAATCAATCTGAGTCGTCCAATGTTAATTACTTAAGGAAAAATTTCCCACAGCGCACAGTGTCGCGTCTCCGCCGCAGTCTCCATCTTCTTCGCGTGTTCTTCATTCCTTTAGCTGTTTTCTTCAATCCAAGGGGCGCGACCACCTCCATCCTTCATTAGATCAAGTTCGAGGTCACCGGGGAGAGTAATCGGTGGAGTTTCAGCTCGGAATTGGGCAAGAACAGGGCTGTTTGAGGGTTTCGGCAGCTCTGTATTTGATAGCTTCGATTTCGGTTTTGTCAGATTCTACATCAGTCCAAGCTATCTGGAGGGGTTCTCGGATAAGCTTTGAACATTCCCGCACCTTCATTTCAATCAGACAAGGCAAAATTGAAGAATTCGAATGGGTTTTCCTTCTTGAACAGATTTGAGCTCGATTCGACCGCAGATTCAGTTCCCCAGTGAATTGCTGAGCTTAGGGGTTCGAGGCCAGCCCTTGCGTGACGAACAAGGAGACCTTGAGCTAATGGAGTGATTGGGGTTTAGATTTCTTAGTTAATTTTTCTGTTTTAGCTGTAATTTCGAATTCTGCTGTAGTTTCATTACTGAATGTTTTGTTTTAGCTGCTGTAGTTAACCTTTCGGGCTTAATTCTGCTTAATTAGTGGTTTTAGTTTGTTCTTCCATTAGTTAGCTAGCTCATTCAGTTAACACTTCGCTTAATTTCATTTGCTTTGCAGTTTAATGTTGCGTATCAGATAGTTATAGCTTGCGTATCAGGCTGTTTTGCACATTTCTGTTCAGTTTTGAATTTCTCAGCTTGTGTTTCAATGCGATTTATGTCTAGCTCAATTCCTACAATTAGAGATCACATTTAGGGTGTGAATTTAGTTGATCCAAGTTCTTTTCGTATGTAATTGCATTTCTGAAATCTGTTCATGTCAAAAATCTATCCATTTCTGAAATTCTAGCTTGCGTATCAAGTGGGAGCTGCAATTTTCAGTTTTGTGTTCTTAACTTGAGTCAGTTACATTGGTTCTTCTTGGGTTACGCATTCGTTTCAATTGTTTAGTTTACCTTGCGTTTGATTTGAGTTTCATTTCTGCAGTGATCATCTTTACATTTCTGAATTCCATTTCTGCAAACCCAGATCAGTTCAGAAACTTCAGTTCATTTGCTTTTGAGTTTCGAATCCATTAAATGGGAATTCAACTTAAGCCTTGCTGATCATAAAAATAGTAAATCCATTTCAGTCATTTGCTTGTTTTGTGTCCAAGTTAACTGCTACGTTTCTGCATTTTGATAAATTCTGCACATCCTGTCTCCAATTTCTGCAATTCTGCCGCAAGGTTCTGCATCAGCTGTCTCCTCTTCATTGGCAGCTTGGTCTTCCAAGCTGAATTAATCAGCTACGAGTTCCTGCATTTAAAGTTAGTTTTTGGCACAGCAGCCTTCTCAATTAGGTGTACCAAGTTGCTGAATTCTGCAAGTTGTGTCAAGTGGAAACTTGTTTTCATTCAAATGTTATTCATTCAAATTCCTGCACACCACCTCAATGATAGCTTACATTCATTTCTGAACTACTTGGTTTTCATGCTTCTGCAGTCTGAATTTTTGCATTCGAATTTCTGAGCTTGATTCTAAATTCTTGCATTCGAATGGCTGCATTCATGGGCAGCCTGAATTTTGCAGTTTCTGCAGAAACATGTTTCTGCCAATCTGACTTCTGCAGTCCAAATCCATTTCTGGATTGTTGCCTTCAAGTCTGAATTTTTCCTTGTATTCATGCATGGCACTTCCTTAAGAGCTTGTTTCCAATGAATTGATTAGCTCTATTCTAAATCGATCAGTTATACATTTTGCATTGAGTGTCACTTTTTGATACATCAGTTTCTCTACTTTTGGTATCAAGTTGCTCAATTGTTAGCACTTGCATCAAGTGAAGTCTTGGCACGGTTTTTGTATCAGTTCGGTTTTAGATTGCTTGCATTTGGCCATGTCTTGAGTTTGATGTTGTTGTTTCATTGCTTAGAATTTGTTTTACCTTTGAAATCAGGAATTGGTCCAAATTGATTAAGTGTTTTAGTGGATTAAGTGTCAATTGGTTGAATCATTAAATGCCATCACTTGTTTAGTCATGAGTTAAGTTTCCCTTCTTCTCATGTCATTTTCATTCCTAATCGCAATTCAAACCCAAATCACATTCGAACCCCAAAATTCACAAACGACACATAAATACAAGCACGAATCACTCAACATCAACTAGTCCCGAGGAAAAATACGACCTGTGGCCCCTTTACTACGTTTTCATTCTTGATTGCAAAAAGGGTTTCCAGCACATTTCTATAAATTCTAAATTCTGACGGATCCACACATTTCGTGACAACTTTAATTAGCTAAACCGGGTCCATCAAATTTTTGGCGCCGTTGCCGGGGAAGCAACTAGTTGATTTGTTTGATTTTTGCTTGTATGCTTTTGGACATATCATTGGATTCTATTTTATTTTGCTTTATCTTTCGTATACGGTTGCTGCATTTTTTTGTTTGTTGTGTGACAGGGCTGTAAGATCAAAATGTTTCAGCAATCCTATTCAAATTTTCAGCCACCAAACTATCAATTCCAACAAGGGCAGCCTCTCAACCAATTTCAGCAGCCCTATTTAGACTTTCAGCCTTTTCAGCAATTTCAGCAGTCACCACAGCAAGATTTCCAACAGCTCTACTCAAATTTCCAACAAATTCAGAATGGGCAGCCCCAATTTTCAATTTTTGAGCAACCAATTCAGAAATTCCAGCCCCAATTTCAGCAACCTTGTCAACAAGATCAGTCATCTTTTCAAGGAATTCAACAAGATTTTCAATCAAGTCAAAATTTTCAGCAAGGGTTCCAACCATATCATACTTTCCAGAATCAAAATCAGAGTGGATTTCAACCTTCACAGCAATATTTTCCACAAAACGATCAGAATTTTCAGCCTCCATTTCAGAGTTTTCAATTTCAGAACCATAATTTTCAGCCATCTCCACCAAGTTGTGAACCAAGTTTTCAGCAATTTAATCAGCCTATTCAACCATTTTATCAACCCCCACAGTCTCAATTTCAACAAATGTTTCAACAAGAGGCTTCAAAACCTCGGAAGGCAAATGTAACAAGTGGCTAGTGATTTGAATCAGATAAAAGGCCAATGATCAGGACAATTAGCTTCTCAAGCTCCTTTTAATTTTGAAAGCCCCAGAGTTGTTTTATATCAGTTCAAGGTGACCCTAGTGCTTGGCCAAGTCCTTCTTCAAGTGATCTTAGAATTTTGGTGGAAGAAGAAGAAGAAATCATTAAAATCAGGGCACCTACAACATACATCCCTCCGGAGAATCCTATTCAAAATTCATTTCCAAATTTTTCAGCTCCAGAAGAAGAAACTGAAGCTCCACAGGACCATTCTAGACTTTTATTTTGTGATGATAGTGTTATTGATGGTCCTAATTTTTCTAATATTGTTGTTGCAGATATTACAGGAGAAGCATGCATAGGAGATGATTCCATAGGTGTAGGGGATTGCACTAAGCCCCAGGGACCACCACAATTGACCGGTACATTAGAAGATTCAGAAGATGAACCAGGAAGTGTAGGGACTTGCATGGTGGAAGCAAGAACCCAAGGATCACCTATTCTAGTTGAGTGTCCACCAGAGCTTGAGGCTGATGAGGAGCATGTACTTGACCAGGAGGAGGCCATGGATACATCTACTCTTGTAGAACCTCCAGGTATTCTCCAGCACGCTCAGGTAAGTATTTCTCCTCTTTGATCAAAAAAATTTAGAAAGGTACCTAGTGCTGACTTTATTGGTTATGATGAATTTATTGATATACCTTGTGTAGAAATTGTTTGTGCAAATCCAATAGAGGTACCAAAAATTGATTTCATTGGTCGTACTGCATTACTTGATACATCTCTTGTAAATATGGATTGTGAAATAATTTTAGAGGCACCTATAATTGATGTTGTTTGTTATGATAAATCACTTGATACATCTTTTGTAGATATGAATTGTGAAAAATTTTTAGAAGTGCCTGAAATTGATGTTATTTATTGTGATGAATCTCTTGTTATATCTTATGCTGAGGTTGAATGTGAAAACTTATAGAGGTATCTGAGATTGATTTTATTGGCTATGACACATTGCTTGATACACCCTGGATGGAAAATAATTGCGTAATTTCTATTGATGTGCCAGAAGTTGATTTCTTTATTTGTGATGAGTATCTGGATGCAAATTTTGTTGGAAATAATTGTGAAAATTTTATTGAGGCACCAAGAATTGATTTAATTGGATATGATGCAATTTTGGATTCATTTCATGCAAAGACTGAATTTATATCATTTCTTTCTGACCCTGAACACTTGAGAGAGGTATTACATAGTTTTGCAGGGTCCAGAAGACTTCAGGAGTGGGTGCTCGAACTGAACAGACTTCAACCTCCTGGAAGGACTTCTGAAGGGCATCAAGAAGGAGGAGAAGATTTTACTTTAATCCATAGCCCTCCATTCCTTCAATGGATCTTGAACCTAAATCGCTTGCGGCCACCTGAACATTTTGTTGCAAAGTTTAAGTGTGGGGGAGTCCTAATTCTCTCAGCCACCCAGACTCCTCCACTACCACGATGGAGGCTACTTCTGGATAGGCTCCGTCCACCAGAATAAAGGGGAGTTTGTTTCTTCTTGTATTTTCTTTTATTGCATGTTTCATTTTTTATGCTTTCTAGAAGTAGAATTTTCTTTTAAATTGAGTCCTTGTCAATAAATGCATGTTAGTTCTTTTGGCACGTTTTCTTCATATTTAGGAATAAATGTATCCCTCTAGGTTATCTCCATAGCATGTTAGAGTCTTTTGAAAATAAATTAAATTTGGTTGTTAAAACTTAGGGTTTGAGCTAATGGATGAAATCTTGGATGCTTGAGTACTACTTTGTTTTAGATTCTTAATTGAGGACTTGAGATGAATTATTTTTACCTAGTGAGAATTAGCCTTATTTTGTGATACACATATGTCATTGTACTCTAGAACTTGCTTAGGTTCTTTCAAAATCATATTTCAATGATTGGATCACATCTATAGAGGCTAATCACTTTGTTTACCTTTCCATATCAATTTTACAAAAATCATGTTCATTCCATTTTTCTTTACTTATTTCTACTCTTACCTCACTTTTCTTTGGACTTGTTGTTTAAAATGTTCATTTGAAAT
>JAGFNQ010009006.1:0-49075 GCA_024364735.1 Boesenbergia rotunda | reverse complement strand
TATCTGACCATTCAAACTTCTTGTTCTTTCTGGTCAAAGCTGTGAGTGGAGAGGCTATCCTGGAAAAGTCCTCCACAAATTTTCTGTAATATCCTGCCAGGCCTAAGAAGCTTCTGATCTCACTGGCATTCTTGGGTCTACACCAGTTGCTGACTGCTTCTATCTTGGCTGGATCAACTTGAATGCCTTCTTTGGATACAATGTGACCTAGGAATGTCACCTGATCTAACCAAAACTCGCACTTTGAGAATTTTGCATAGAGCTTCTCCTGCTGAAGGATCTGTAGCACTATCCTCAAGTGTGTAGCATGGTCCCCTGGAGTCTGTGAGTATATGAGAATATCATCAATAAACACAATGACGAATTTATCGAGATACTCCCTAAAGATGTGGTTCATCAGCTCCATGAAGACTGCTGGAGCATTGGTTACTCCAAAAGGCATTACTACAAATTCGTAGTGGCCGTATCTTGTCCTGAAAGCCGTCCTGGGAATGTCACTTTCTTTAACCTTCAGCTGATGATACCCAGAACGCAGATCTATCTTCGAGAACACTGTAGCCCCCTTGAGCTGATCAAATAAATCATCTATTCTAGGAAGGGGGTACTTGTTCTTGATGGTCACCTTGTTCAGAGCTCTGTAGTCTATGCACAGACGCATAGATCCATCCTTCTTCTTGACGAATAGTACAGGAGCTCCCCAGGGTGAATGACTCGGGCGGATGAAGCCCTTGTCTAGTAGCTCCTGGAGTTGCTCTTGTAATTCATTCAGCTCTGCTGGTGCCATGCGATAAGGTGCCTTCGAAATTTGGGTTGATTCCTGGGGCCAACTCAATTTCAAACTCAATTTCCCGATTGGGAGGGAGTCCTGGTAACTCTTCAGGAAACACCTCAGGATAGTCACAGACTACCCTCACTTCTTCTCTCTTCAATCCTTCTCCTTGACTCGCATCCACTATATGAGCTAGAAAACCAGAGCACCCCTTCTCTAACATTCTCTGAGCTTGTAAGGTAGGTAGGAACCTATTTATCTTTCTCCTTGGGTCTCCAATAAACTCAAATGAAGGTTCTGCTTCTGGTGTGAACTTGACTTTTTCTTGCGGCAGTCTATAGAAGCATTATACTTGCTCAAGAAGTCCATTCCTAAAATGACATCGTAATCCTTCATCTCAAGGACTAACAAGTCACTGTAGAGCTCTCGGTTGGAAATCTAGATTGATACTGCCCTTAGCCTCTCAGTAGAGGCCATTACTTCCCCTGACGGTAAGGTTGTTAAGAACTTCATCGTTCAACCTTTCTGGTGGCCTTTATACTGTTTAAGTAGTGCTCAGTGATCAAAGCACTACTTATTAGTTCCTCGGAGGTTTGCAGCCTCTTAACACCGCTAGCCCCCCTTCAACGCTATCTCAGGCCTTAACATCTTGAGCATTAGCCTAACTATCTCTTTTTCTGTGCTAACTAGCTCTGGGCACAGATGAGCTAACCGCTTAAACATCTTCACTGCTTCATCCACGGATAGTTCTCCTTGTCTGAACTCCGTGAATTCATCATAATGCTTGTTGGTTACTTGCATGTGAGAGTATTCTTCGAAGAACTCAGTCTCGAAGTCGGCCCATGTCATCTGGCTGACATTTCTCTTGGCCTTGACTCTCTTCCACTATATTCTAGCATCTCCCGTAAGGCAGAAAGATGCACACTTTATCTTCTCTACCTCTGGCCAGTCAAGAAGCTCCATCGTGCTCTCTAAAGTCTTGAACCAAGCCTGGGCATCCCAGGGCTCAGTCGTGCCTGAGAAGCTTTCTGGTTTCAGCCTCTGCCACTGGACGAGGTATGCTTCTTGTCTTCGGTTCACGGCAGGGGTCTCCTGTGGGACTGGTGGAACTTCAGCCACCACTGGAGTTCCCACTCCTGCTGTGGGTGGTGTAGGGGGCACTGGGTGCTGATTCGCCATCAGTGTGGCGATGGTCTTCTGCTGTTCTGTAATCTGAGCTTGCATTTGAGCAATGACTGCCATCAGGTTTGGCTGTTCTGTGCCAGGCTCACTGTTATCTGGAACTGGAGTTCTGTTATTAGCATTAGGAGCTCGGCCTCTTCTTGCCATCTAATAATGCATAAAGAACCAAGAAATCACTACTACATCTCTAGATATAAACTGGTCTTCTTACTTAGAAATCTGATATCCATTCTAGGGATTAAACATGATTCCGTGATACTAAGGGATTAAACATGCTTCCTTGTTCTATGCACATGTGAGTAGTACCTAAGCATTTCACTATACTGCAATTAAATAAAGGAGCAATGAAAAAAAAAACTGAAACTTAAAGCTTTCTTACTTGAAGACGGCAAGGTTGATGCTGATGTGTGTGTGATGCTGGAGAATGGGACCTGCTCTGATACCAACTGTAGCGACCCGCCTTCTCTCTACCTTAGACGGATCGTTACTTTCTCTACTTCTCAACTCTTATACATGACTAAAGAAAATTGCGGAAATCTTTTTTTTTTCTTTTAAATTCTGCTAACAATTATATTCTAACTTAAGCAATCATGTATAATAATACCATGTCATACTTCCTTCTCAATCTCGTAGTTAATACCCATTGAAAACAGCCTTACCACCAAAACAGCCCGTACCAGTCGACTGATGACGTCATCAGTCGACTGATACGGCTGTAACCTGTTTTTACAGGTTTCGGCCCTTGCTTCCCAAGTCCACCATTCCTTCAATTTCGAGCCATATCAAACTACAACATCATTTCTATACTCATATCAGTTTCCTAAACAATTTAGCCATTCAAACGAATCCATAAACTTGAATTTAGGACTTTTATGGAAGAAACAAACTAAACAGTTTATATAAACTTTAACAATGGATATTGTACCAATCTTAGCTTCTATTACTTTATAACACCAAATACATGTTCTATGACCTTGCTAAAACATCATGAAATGTGAATGCAACTTTCTAAACATATTTGAGCAATGAAACTTAATTCAAAGGAAAATTGATACTATCTTGGCACAAACACTTTTTCCCTAACAAAGTATCAATATTTCTAACTACTCACACTTTTACTCATCTAATGCAATCATGGGAATATATATGCTAAAAGAAATGACATGGAATCTTTACTCTAAGAAATTTAGCATATAAAACTATCCAAAACTCAATTACTCCATAATCTCCATAAATTAAGAACTTGAAATTTGAATAAACTTAAACACTGCAATTCAAATAACTAAAATGTCTCGTCTCAAGGATCTCTCCATAATCAGCCACCACACACACTCTACTCAGCACCGCCTCGTCGTCCTCCTTCAGAATTGCTTGCCTTTACCTTTATCTGCAATAAGAGGAAATGCATCTATAAGCAAAAAGCTTAGTAAGTACTATCTAGCTCACAAATCTCGAAATATGCAAAACATGCTTCTAGATCAAACTGAACATCATATGAGATACTAATATGCTTGAAAGAAAACTAAGAACATGTGTAACTCAAAACATGCATACTCAAGCAATAATAAATCTCATTCTACTTTTCTTAGCTCAACTGGAAACTTTAGCTATTCTTCAACTTTTGAAAACTCTTTAAATTTTCGAAAACTTTGCTAAAGCATATACTTGAAAATACTAATCACTTGGATCCACTGAAGACGTAAGTACCATCTGAATGCGCGTTCCCTAAAAGGTTGGGGTAGCGAGCCACCAATCCTAATAGAGCAGACCTTGGTCTACCAGGGCCAAGACCTTGGAATTGGACACCTAGATTTCTTTAACGACGCCCTTGGACGCCGGGTACTGGCCTTATAAAATAAAATAGCTTTTCTTTCTTTTCTTTCTTATCTGTAAATGCCTTGGCATTTTCTGGAGCACCTTGCGTGCTAAAATCCCTAAGTCTTGACTTTTGGGGATTTTCTTAAGGCCTTGGCCTTTTCTTTTCTTATCTTCATCTTCTTTTCTTTTCTCATAACTTTCTTGGCCCTAAACTTACATAGGGTGCTTATCAAACATATACAAGCATATAAGAACTAAGATCACATGCAAAAACTAAAGCAAAAAGGAAAAATTCTCTTTTAAAGACTTTTAAAGGAAATTCTCGCGGTAAAACCGCCTCTTACTGCAGGTGAGCAGTACTTACATTGATATCTTGGACTTACAACCAAGATTGAGGTCTAGAACTCGGGAGAAACTCGAGATCTCGAAGAATTCTTCACGTCTACGCGTTCCTCTCGTCGCGGGGATCTCGAATATAGTATTATCTCTTGGAGAAAGGGTCTCGACCAACCCTCTTGGCCTTGATTTGCGTGCGCACAAGAGAGGAGAGGGAGAGGGGTCGGCGCAAGGGGTGTTGGCCGAAGGGTTTGAGAGAAATCCCAACTTCTCTCTTTAAGTTTTCTATTTATACACTTAAGGATCGGATCAACCTAACTACAGCTTAAGTATCTATCATTCTTTCCTTTTCTGTGCTTGAAACCCTTAGCCCAGCCGGTTGGGCGCTTGTGCTGTTCGGTGGAGGTCGCGGGTTCAATCCACCGGCTGCACTAAATCCGTTTTTCCAAATTTTCCTTTTTCCTTTTCTTTTTCCTTTTCCAAAAATACCAAACGGACTCGAAAAATTCCATAAAAATACTCCAAAAATTTCTAAAAATATCTAGAATATTTCTAAACCATTTTTAAATAATTCTAAGGACTTTAAGAACTAAAAATGGAAATTTTGGGGCGTTACAGTTCTGGACTACCGAAGCTGTCCACGGTTCTAGCACTACCGAAGCTGTGCAACAGGAATGGGCACCTTAAGAACGCCCCGGTTCGAGGACTACCGACTATGTTGTCCTTACCCTAGTAGGTCGAGGCTAGCTACCTTGTATTTACTTAGGGATGCGCGCCATGATGTATGTATGTGGTACAAGCCGGGGACCCCAACAATGTGATGATTATGTTTAAGTATTTAAAAGTATGTTTTCAAAAGATAGGCATATATATATATATATATATATATATACATATGCATTCCACCCACACATTCATTCATGTTATGCATTATGCTATGATGATGATGTCTTATGCTTATGATTCATGTTAAGAAATGGGTATGATAGTAAATGATTTATGTCATGATTATGTTAAGAAGATGCCCATATGCTATAATGGAAAATATGCCCATGATATGCTAGATAGGTTGGTCTATACCTTATGTTTATGTTTATACCATGTTCCATGTCATGTTAAGAATGTCTAATGATGGGTATGCTTATACCATGCTTTATGCTACGATAAGAAAGTTTAATTATGTCTATGCTTAGGTTCATGCTTTAGGCCATGATAAGAATGTTAATTATGTCTATGCTCATGTTTATGCTTTATGCCATGATAGGAATGTTTAGTTATGTTTATGGTTATGCCATGTATCATGCCATGAAAAGTTAAGTAGGTTTATGTTTATGCTTCATGTTTAAGACTTAATGATGATTATGTTTCATATGATTATGAATGAAAGACGAATGGTTTTAGTGAGTAGGATAGAGTCTTACTAAGCCTGTGTGCTTATAGTCTTTTTCCTTATATCGCAGATCATGCAAGGGGACAATGAGGAAGCTGCAGGAGGGCGAGAACGTATGTGTGTGATAGTGACTTGGCTCAGGAACCTAAATGTTTACCATTTATGCTAGAACTTTACTTTTGATATCTCTATGCTCGAATAATGACTCATGGAACTTTATGTTATGATATGACATGATATGATGCCTAAGTTCAAAGTGAACCTTATAATATGAGGTTAGGTATGACATGATATGATGCTTAAGTTCAAAGTTAATATGCTAAGGTTCCTATGTCATTAAGTTAAGAATGTTAGTAGGGCATGTATGAGTTAAAGTTATTCCGCTGCCTTATGATGTCTACATGCCTTAAGTATGTTAACATAACGCCGCTTAGGAAAAAAAAAGCGTGCGTTACATTAATGTATTTCCGAGAACCCCAGAATGGACATCGGTAATCAACGTTTATTTCATTTCGAAAGATTTAGAGGTAAGTACATTAGAGCAATTGTTTTCTACTTTGGAGTTTCACGAATCTCGTTTTGTAGAAAAAAATAAGAAAGTAGACATCTTCGCACTGAACATAAGGAAGATCCAACTCGACGGGGAATCCTAGACTAACGACGAAACAACAAAAATGGTAAATTCTTTTAAAAGTTTTTTTAGAGCTAATAAATTTTCAAGAACTTAGAAAAGAAGACAGTCTCCAAAGAAGTGAATTATCAGACGCTACAACTGCAACGAGGAAGGACACATGAAAGACCAGTGTCCTAAACTCAAGAACCAGCCAAAGAAGAAAAAGGTACTGAAGGCCACCTGGGATGAGTCCTTGTCAAAAAAGTCGGAAGGTCAAGAATACGCGGGACTTGCGCTGATGGCAAGTCATCAAGAAGGGAGCACTGATGAAGGGGGAGAAACGTCAGAAGAAAGTGATGACAAAGTAGGAACCTCTCTTTTCGAAAGCGACCCGGTAAGTGAGGTTTGCTTTCTTCCTCACGATCAGTTGTATGCAGTAGTTAAAGTCTTGCTCAAATCTAATAGTATATTAGAAAAAAAATTTGAAATTAAAAAATAAATTGGCACTTACATCCTCTTTTGATATTTTGAAAAATAAAAATAACAATTTGGAAAACCAAGTGCAAAAATTAGAACTTGATATTGCATATTTACGCCAAAAGAAAAATAGCTTTCCTGATAATTTAAATTGGTATTTTAAAAACCATAAGGGTCAATTTAAAAGAGTGCCCAAAAGTTATATTCCGCCTATGTTTTTAATTAATCCTATAGATAGGAACTTATTTTGGGTTCCTAAATTTGTATTATAATGATAAATTTTTTTTATATGTGCGTGTATTTTTTTTAAAAAATTATGTCATTATTTCTTATGCACGGGTATGTTATCCATCTACTAGGAATTTTTTTCAAAATTTTTTTGATTATTTTTTTATGATTTTCCGCTCGAAATTTGAAACTAAAATTTTAATAGATATATAATTTATTTTCCTAGATTCATTTTTTCATGATTCAGATATAGTAGAAAGATCTCATTATAATTGTTTCAAAGCATTTTTCAATTTTTTTTAAAATTTATTCCTCAAAAACTCTTATTTTTTGGGTTTTCATTTATTTTCAGACTTGATGAACGAATTTAAAACTAATTTTTTTTGTCGAGACTCATATCTTCATTTTCGACTTGGACAAAAATATTCAGATTTTTTTCTTATATAGATGTTCGATTTTTTATGAATTTTTATAGAAATCTAATTTTTTTAATTTTCAAAATTTAGTAAAAAAATGGAATTAACTTCAAAACAATATGTCATTTTAAGTTTGAAAAATCTATGGCAACACGATATTTTTTCACTTAGAATATTTTTTTTATCGCACTCAAAACTTTTTTCCTCCCTAATTATGTTTCCCCATTTTTTACTGTGATCAAAGGGGAAGAGTAGGACTGAGGTTCAGGGAGAGATAGTTTTTTTTTCATAATCTATATTCTTAAACTGTTTAACATAGTTAAGTTTTATTTTTTTGTTTAACCCTAACTCAACCTGGGTTGATCCACATCAAAAAGGGGGAGATTATTGGTACCTCGTTTAATTTTGTTGTGAACAACTAGGTTAAGTTAGGTCATGTGTTTTCTAATCCCTCTGCTAAGTGTGCAGGAGCTTAGGAATGGAGGAAGTAGAGAGTAAGACGTAGCGGACGAGAAGGATTATGCGAGGAAGTGAGCTGACAGGCTTGGTGCAATCCGAAGGACGCAGAAGCTGTGGAAGAGTACGCCGGTGGATCGAGAAGGACGTGCACGACGTCTGAGGGATGGGAAGCCGGGAGAAAGCATGCTCAAGGGGCGAAAGGCTGGTGTCGGGTTCGAGTGAGCCTAATTCTGGTTAGTCGGACCTCACCCAGAAGATGGAGAACCATAAAAGCTTGTCAGTTTGACCAAGTCAAAACCAGGCACCCGATAAAGGGGGGATTTATTTGTTGCTAAGAGGACTCAAACCCAGAACCTCAGGCAACACATGTCGTCATACTTACCACTTGGGATAGTGGGCAAAGTTAACGAGCTTTTGCCGATGTTACCACTTGGAGATCACAACAGCGAAGTCTCGAGCAAAAGATAAAGTTTTAATTAAACTTTGTCTCTTAAAGGATAAAACCTTATCCTTTAATCAGATCCAATGGATGCAATTTAATCACATCTAAGATCAACTGTCTAGATTACATTCATGGATCAACGGCCAAGAGAAAATTCATCAACAATTAACAATCAACAATCCAGATTTATTCTCTTATGCTATAAATAGGGTTAGAGTTTTAGCTTTAGAAATCAATTCATTCAATTGTAAAAAGTCTAAGTGTGCTTTTGTTGTAAGGCTTCTCCGCCATAAGGAGAGTTTTATTGAAGATCTACTACCTTGGAAGCAACATTCTTAGTTGCGACCAAGTTTCTTTTGAAAAGACAAGTGCCTCCACTTTATTTTTTTTTAATCGTCTATTCACCCCGTCTAGTCGGGCCAACCAGATCCAACAGGTTATTGGACCCCCCCCCCCTCGAATTAGAGATTTAGGCATTTTGGCCCTTTTAAGTTAGGTGTTAAGCACAGTAACCCCTCATAGTAAGTCCAATAGCATGAAAATTCAAGATAAATCATTCTGATGAATTTTCTAAAATTTTCATTTACCAAGCATTAATTTTCCATATTTAACAATTGGTGTTGTGCCCAAGTGAGTTCAACTCTGGACAACCTTAGCATAACCCAAACGACTTGGAGATGGTCGGTCAACTCTGAGATTGATTGGTTCCAGGTGCCTGAGGGGGTCCAGGTGCCTGAGGGGGTCCAGGCGCCTGGATTTCAACCGCCCGGACCCGTTCTAGGTGCTCGAAATGAGTAAGATAATGGTTGCCACGTGGATAAAGCTCTATCCAACTAAGACACCCTAGATCACATTGGAGGTGCCTCCGGTGCTATGTCAACAACGGCAACATTTGACTGTTGAACTATAAATAGCTCCTAGAACTAGGAATTAGACACAACAACTATTATTCATTTTTCTACTCTTGTTTTGTACTTTCAAAGATTATAATAGGCTACTCCGCCTTCAACGAAAGAGTTTTTGATTGTGAGCTTCAACTGCCTTGGATTATCAACCTCTTTGGTTGCAACTAAGTAAAAATTTTGCTAGTCTCTTACTTAGTTATTTTTGTTGTTCGCGTTTATTTTATTGCTTAAATTAAATTGTCATCCTTGATAAGTTCAAATAGCAAGAGATTTCTCTAACTTGTTTATAGGGCATGACATCTAGATCTCTGCTTTCTATCATCATGATCTTCATTCTATGAATCAGAAATTTTTTGTTGCCATCGAATTTTGTGTACCTCCTCTTCTAGTTGATTCTATTTCTTAGGATCCTTTTTTACCCACTCCTCCTCCTCCTTCGTCTCATCAGGGAAGGTGAATTCTCTGATTTGGAATCAAAATCACTCAAAGGGTTCCCATCCGAATAACAAGACTCACTACTCCCGCTCCCATTTCGTTTCGCCATATCTTCCTTATCTTCCTCTGGAGAAAAGTTCAAAGCACCACTTCCCTCATCATATGACTCAAATTTCTCTCCCTCGCCTCTCAATGGGCTAGACAACATCCATGAGATATTCTTCTTCTTTAGCAACTTCAGTCATTTGAGGCGCCAGTACTTGAAATAGTTAAGGCCCACAAGATCCTTATCAGTGTCCGAGCATTCATTTCTATGACCCAACTACTTCTGCATACAGTAGGATTCCTCTTGGATGGGGGACCAACAGTAATTAGGGTTATGAGAACGGGGTGGAGTGGTGAACTATTGGGAGTTGCGTCAATCCGATCGCCAACGATCTTCAAAGGAGGATGGAGGAGAAACCATAGATCGAAGGTGGTGCTTGATGGTAGAGACGAGTCGAGATCCTGCGCTAGCCATCAATGGATTTTGAGGGTTCTGCAAGATCGACAACAATAAGGTCGTCTTCAAGGTCTGGATGCATAACAACATATTATTGGTGCAGGTTGCACCACAGTCAAATTTGTGTTTTGATGTTAGTAAAGATTCAAGTTACATCTTTTCATTATCTGATTAACCTAATAAGAGTACAAAATGATTACATCTGTGAAGCCCTAGTGTGGCTAGGAAGAAGTCTTGGTAGATCGTGGAAACCAGACAAGAAACCCAGATGGGTTGACATTCGGCAAGAAGTTTTGGTTGGTCTAGAGGACCCAATACCGAGCAAGTGGAAACCCAGGCAGGCTGATCCAATGTCAAATAATCAAGCCCAAACAAATCTGGGAGACTCGATGTTTGTAGGTGAGTGAGGTAAGCTCTTGGAAGAGAGTGTTGTGAGTCCGTGTCCCGATGGAGCAACCTTAGGCATTGATCTAACTAGAGAACCTATGGAGGTTTATAAATAGAGATTAGGGCAAGTCCTATTCTTGATTACTCATGCATATTGTGTTGGTGTAGGAAGCACCATATCGAATCTTGTTTTGATATTGGCAAAGGATTCAAAGTTAAGTATTATTTGTGATCTAATAAAGTTACTTAAGTGTGCAGAAAAGTCCTAGTTAATCTAGGCAAGAAGTCCTGGCCGCGGGCTGGGCAACTAAGTCATGACGTAAGGTTGGGCACTAAGTCCTGGCCGAGGGCTAGGCACCTAAGACCTGACCAAGGGTTGGGCACTAAGTCCTGGCCGAAGGCTGGGCACCAAAGACCTGGTTCGAGGAATTGGGTACTAAGACCTAGCCGAGGGTTAGGTACCGAAGACCTGGTGAGTAAAGCTGGGCACTAAGACCTAGTCGCGGATTGGGCACGAAGACCTGGTGAGTAAAGCTGGGCAAAAGTCCAACCGGAGTAGCCGGTTGGCAAAAGGTAAATTCTCCTGAGAGGAGTAGGTGAGGGTGCGTTCCCCATCGAGGGAACATTAGGCATCGGTTCGACCTAGGGTTCCATTTGGGAGACTCGAAGTCAGAACCAAGACAGCTACGGCTGTAAAAATTGACTAATATTCTTGCTTTGTTTGTTTTGGAACTAACCTTGGATGCAGGGACCGAAGGAGTGTGTTTCTGCAGCTCAAAACACCCCAAAGGAGAGGGGAAGGCAGCTGGGCTAGGCACTCGAGAGGTCCCGGGCACCCAAGGTCAAAGGCAAAACAGCAAGGAAATAAGAATCGCTTTGAAATCAAACTGGGCTAGGCGCCCGGGAGGTCTCGGGCGGCCAAGGTCAATGCCAAAGAGTAATTGAAGCAAACACAGCCACGAAGCCAGCAGACCAAGTCAAGCTAGGCGCCCAGGAGGTCCTGGGCTCCCCAGTCAGCTCCAGAGGCCGATTCGAAGGGGATAAGAGCTGACCGAGCTACGGATGAAGGTACTCTGATCTGAAGCCACGTGTCAGGCGCCCCCAGCGAATCAGGCACCCCAGGAGTACTATAAAAGGGGCTCGACCCCAAGGCTTCAAGAACACAACTTTCTAACGCCTCCAAGCTTTTCGTTCAAGCGCTCTGCTCCGGCAAACTCCGATCTCGAGATTTCAGCGCCGACGACGACCCTCTACTCCGATGTAGGATCCACACCGGGCGTCGGTAATGAAAACTGTAATTTTGTTATTTACTGCAATATTCTTGTATCAAAATCTGTAAACCTTTGCACGATTATAGAATTACCCGCAGTAAACGGTCAAGGACCGTGGACCTTGGAGTAGGAGTCGACCACGACTCCGAACCACGTAAAAGATTTGTGTTCTTTGTGTGATTGTTTTGTTTTCCACTGCATTTACTCTTTCCCTAATCCGAAGAAAAAGTTTTAACGATATTCACCCCCTCCCTCTATCATTTTCTCGATCCAACAAGTGGTATTAGAGCGGGTGGGTCAAACTTGGTGCAACCACCAGTTTGAAAGTTTTATTCTGATTTATGAAATTTTTAATTTTATTTTATTTCTTTCTTGTTAATCGAGGTTGGTGTAACACCACTCGATCTTTTTTGCTTTTTATTTCAAATAAATAATGTCTGTGGGTGGGTTTAAAATATTCTTATGCCTTTTCAATTTTGAATTCTTATTTTTTCACTACAAGTCAGAATTGATAAAACGATCAATTTTTGAAAATTTGTCATAATTTTTTTTTTAATATTTTTTCTCGAAATTCATGCTACCTTAATTCGAGTAAAATTTCTCCCAAACATTAAAGTCTTACTTTTTCTTCATTAATCAGAATTCATAAAGCCAATATTTTCAAAAATTTATCAAAACTTTTTATTATTATTCTGCCTTGAAATTCGTGCAATATTTATTTTTGGCTATTTTCTTTCCTTCTCCCGCACTACTAATCCAAGACCAAGTCTTGGTACATTTCTATTTTTTCTATTTTGTGTGCAAGATTTATCCTAAACTGCCAACCAAGAGTGGAATAGTGCCCGTCCACCGCTATTCTCCGGCGAGAACTTCAATTTTTAGAGAAGTCAAATGGAGTCCCTTCTGAAGACCCACATGGACTTATGGCAGATCATCCAAACGGGATTCTCTTTTCCCGTAGAAGATGAGTTAGCAATCGAGTGGGACAAACTGGATGCCCAAACCCTCCTCCAAATCGAGACTGATGCAAGGGCAACTGCAATCCTACAATGTGGCCTAACCAAGGAGCAAATTGAACTAGTAGGTCCTTTCAGATGTGTTAGAGAAATTTGGGAAAAGTTAATCAATCTACACGAAGAGAGCTCCGGTATTTAGATCGTAGAAGAGTTAGCACCCGACTTCAAAATTGACTCCGGATGGGAAGATGAGAAAGAATCCATACCTGACTGCGAATTCGAAGCCAGAGTCAGAAGACGAATTGACTAAGATAAAAATGGTAACCAATTTCGAATCCTTTTTTGAATTACAATTAAATAATCAAACAGATACTGTAATGGTCAAGGAAGGTGTAATTTCTAGTGCAGGGAAAGCTCCAAGAGAACAACCAAGGAAAAAGCTTCAACCTATACCCGAGTCCAACTCAAACTCGGAATCAGAAGACAATGAAGGAGATTGACCCAAACTAGTCCGATTAGCTCGTGATCATTACAAGAGTACTGGACAAACGATCAGAAAATATAAGTTTTTAATTTTTGAAAATCCAATATTTATCTCAAATAACGTGATTTATTCATATAAATTAGTTAAGGTTAATACGTTAGAAAACTTGATTCACAACGTTGCTGATTTTAAAAAACCAGAGTTTTATTTCAATTATGATATAACTTAGATCATTTTTGGCATGTTTATTTATTTATTTTTGCTTAGAATTAGGATTGATTAGTTTAAGCACTAAAGAGTTACTTAAAACTTGAAAACCTAGTATTGGGAGGAGGTGAGATGATAGTACGTTAGGGAAACCTTTCTAATAAGGTCAAGTATACTCTACTTGGTTTTTTTAGTCTGGTGGAACTAGACGAAGCTACCGAACCAAGATCCAAACTAGTTATACGAAAATCTTTCAAGGAGTAACATGAAGATGAATTTTCTATAAAAGGCTTTGTCAAGGAAAGAGTTGATGATCCAATAAGGCTACAGCCAAAGAAGGACTAGTACCTCGCCAAGACCTGAAAGCCAATTATAGAAAATCAAATTCACTTTACTATTGTCAGATTTGAATCTAATACAAATTTTAAGTAAATCATAGATTTAACATTAATTCGAAGATAAAACATCTCATGAAACAGATAAGGTAACATGTTTTGTCATGTAGAACTAGGTGAGATGTTTAGGACCAAATAATGTAGTTCAATCCTTTTTCAAAATCAACTCAATTGTTTTCCAAAATTAATTATAAATGTTTTCCATGCAATATTTTTTAAAAATTGAATTTCATTTGTTTTCAAAATTAACTCATCAAACTAAGTCATGATTGAATTATATTAAGACCTAGGACTTGATTAGGTCAATTATTGATCAGTAAAACCATGTCAACATAGTCAAACCTGGTCAATACTGAAGACCCTTAAAGCACTTAGATAAAGTCAGACGAGTCAGATACAAGGGGAGTTTTTTTAAAATTTAGATTTTTTTTTTAAAAAAAAAACCTTATGCTCTAAAATTTAGTATCATCTCAAAATAAAGTTTTCAAAAATTTGATTAAAAAACCCTCGTATATTACTATCTCTTTGAAAAATTATTATCATATCTTTGAAAAATTATTATCATTTCAAAATATTTTTCGAAAACTGTGCTATCATTCCAAATTGTGTTTTCAAAAATTTATCTCCTTGAAAATTATCATACTCAAAAGGCTGTTCAAAATTGTTCCTTTAATTTTGATAAACCCTAAAGGCACAGAGGAAGTCTTCATCATGATCTACAATGACTCCTAGGATGTGTCAAATTTAGGGGGAGTCTGAATCAAAAGAAGAATTTCTAAAAAGTTTTTATTGGTAATTATCTGTTTTGAAATTATTAGATAATTTTTTTGATCTGAACTGAACCCTAAAGACTTAGAGGAAGAGTACTTGTGGTCAACAAGCTTCCTAGGCCTGGGTCAAGTTTAGGAGGAGGTCAAATTAAAAGAATTATTGAATATTTCAAGGCAATATGTTTTCATGCATGTATTTTCAAATCCCTCTGAAAACACAAGTAACATCCTTTCAAATATTATCATTTTTATTATTATTTTCAAAATGTTTTTTTAATAGAACCAATTTGAAATAATATTTCTCTTGAGCTTGAAAAATTTTCAGGACACTCAAGGAAATATCCTTGTAGCTAACAAGGCTTCCCAGGATTGTGTCAGGCTGGAAGATAAACCAAGTCAAGTAAAATATTGTGCCTTCAAACGTTCATACATTTTTCAAAATGTACTTGCATATATTTTCAAAATACTATCATTTTGTTTTATTAAAATTCTTTTTGGAAATAGTATTTACTTGAGTTGGAGAATTTTCAGGACACTTAGGGAAATATCCTTGTAGTTAACAAGGTTTCCTAGTGTCAGACTAGAAAAGAAACCAAGGCAAGTAAAATATTATGTGTTAAAAACAACATTCTTGTAAGTACTTTCAAAAGATAAGTCAATAATTTTCTTTAAGATTTTCAAAGTACTTATGTTTTTCAAACTCATGATATTTTTCAAAAAAAAAGGGTACTTATATTTTTCAAAAATACATAATATCTTTCAAAGTGACTTATATTATTCAAAGATACAGATATTTTAAAAGTATTTGCATCTTTCAAAAATACTTACATTTTTTAAAAGTATTTGCATTTTTCAAAATATTCAAAACAAGTAAACTTATTTAAATAGTTTTTGTTGATTGTAATGCATGGACTCAATGAGAATATACACTTGACTCTAATTCTATTTTTGAGCATCAATTCTACATTCTTTCAAAATTTTGTTACTTAGAAATTATCATAATTCTTGACATTATTTTTTCGCTCAAATTTTTATATTTTCAAGACTCATAAGCTCTGATACACAAATTTTAAATTTCTTTAAAAAAATTATTTTTCAAAAGTTCGTTATTAGTATATGGCCAAGGGTGAGAGTAGAAAAGGTGAAAATTAAATTCTTCCTAAAACTTTTTTCCCTTTTCAAAGAAAGTTTATCTTAGAAGCTTTTTACTTTAACCTAAGGTTTTGTTTAAGAATCTCCTTTGTGATACCCAAAAAATGTTGTTTCAAAATATTATTTCAAACTGAACTTATGAGTACGCTTATACTTAGAACTCTTTTCAAGTATTCTTTCAAAAACATTCAATGGGAAAATTTCAAATCATTAGGGAGCCTTGTGCAATGTTTCAGTTTTTGCATTTGGAAATGGTCTAAAATATAAGGGGAAGAGTTTCACATTATGTGGGAGAGGAAGAATGAGAGAGAGAAGAATTTTTTTTATATATTAAATTTTTTATCTCTTTTTTGAAAAATAAAACAAAAATTTCTAAGTACTTCAAATTTCTTTTTTAGTGCTAAGTTAATTTTTCATAGTTCTGTCAAAATACTTCAAGGGCTTTCAAGTATTTCTAGTGCTTCAAAAATTTCAAAGTATTTCTAAGTGTTTCAAAATTGTTTTGAGTGCATGTGCTTCTCTTAAGTCAAATTTTTCTTAGTAAATAAAATTTGTCTGAGCAAAAACCTTTTGAAAATTTTTGACAAATGTTTCTAAGTAAAGTTTTTTTGGTGAAAAACTTGTCTAGAAATTTTTTAAAGATTTTATTTTTCAAAATGTCTAAAGTGTTTCCAAACAAATTCTTCTAAGTGTGCAATTTAAAAAAAACAAATTGTTTTTCCTAATTCTCAAAGTTGAAACTTTTTAAGGGAGATTTAGCTTCAAAATCTTGCCTAAGTAATTTTTTTAGTAGAATTCTTCTTGCAAAGCCTTGTTAGTAAATGTTTTTTAACAAAATTTAGGCTTGCAAAACCTTTCAAAATGGAAAATTGTCTAAGTGTAAAAAGTTTTTGTTGATGCTTTTACTCCATTTTTGAAAAACACTTTGTCAAAAACTTAGAAGTTTTACAAAAACTCAAAACTCCCTATTAAATATTATGTTCACCCATCTATGTTTTTGATATATGTCAAAGGGGGAGGAAATGTCAAAGTTAAGTACTTTATAACACATGTATTCAGGTTTAAGGGAGAGTATGAGAAAGAAAGGATTTTTTCAAATCTACACTTATTCTGCTATACTTATCAGTTATAACCTTCCTTTCTTATCAGTTATAAGTTTTTCCTTAACATTGAATTGTATTGCCATAAATCAAAAAGGGGGAGATTGTTGGTGTAGGAAGCACCATATCGAACCTTGTTTTGATATTGGCAAAGGATTCAAAGTTAAGTATTATTTGTGATCTAATAAAGTTACTCAAGTGTGCAGGAAAGTCCTAGTTAATCTAGGCAAGAAGTCTTGGTCACGGGCTGGGCAATTATATCATGACGTAAGGTTGGGCAAAAAGTCCTGCTCGAGGGCTGGGCACCGAAGACCTGGTTCGAGGAATTGGGCACTAAGACCTGGCCGAGGGTTGGGCACCGAAGACCTGGTGAGTAAAGCTGGGCACCAAGACCTGGTCGCGGATTAGGCACGAAGACCTGGTGAGTAAAGTTGGACAAAAGTCCAACCGAAGGAGCCGATTGGCAAAAGGTAAATTTTCCTTAGAGGAGTAGGTGAGGATGCGTTCCCCGTCGAGGGAACATTAGGCGTCGGTTCGACCTAGGGTTCCATTTGGGAGACCCGAAGTCAGAACCAAGACAGCTACGGCTGTAAAAATTGACTAATATTCTTGCATTGTTTGTTTTGGAACTAACCTTGGATGCAGGGATCGAAGGAGTATGTTTTTGCAGCTCAGAACGCCCCAAAGGAGAGGGGCAGGCAGCTGGGCTAGGCGCCCGGGAGGTCCCGGGCGCCCAAGGTCAAAGGCCAAAACACAAGGAAGTAAGAATCGCTTTGAAATCAAACTGGGCTAGGCGCCTGGGAGGTCCCGGGCGCCCAAGGTCAAAGCCAAAGAGTAATCGAAGCAAAATCAGCCACGAAGCCAGTGGACCAAGTCAAGCTAGGCACCCAGGAGGTCCCAGGCACCCCAGTCAGCTACAGAGATCGATTCAAAGGGGATAAGCACTGACCGAGCTGCGGATGAAGGTTCTTCGATCTGAAGGCACGTGGCAGGCGCCCCTAGGAGCACTATAAAAGGGGCTCGACCTCAATGCTTCAAGAACACAACTTTCTAACCCCTCCAAGCTTTTCGTTCAAACACTCTGCTCCGGCAAACTCCAATCTCGAGATTCCAGCGTCGTCGACGACCCTCTGCTCCGAAGTACGATTCACACCGGGCGTTGGTAACGAAAAGTGTAATTCTGTTATTTACTGTAATATTCTTCTATCAAAATCTATAAACCTTTGCGCGATTATAGAATTGCCCGCAGTAAACGGTCAAGGACCGTGGGCCTTAGAGTAGGAGCGGACCGCGACTCCGAACCAAGTAAAAGACTTGTGTTCTTTGTGTGATTGTTTTGTTTTCCACTGCATTTACTCTTTCCCTAATCCGAAGAAAAAGTTTTAACGATATTCACCCCCGCCCCTCTATCATTTTCTCGATCCAACATATTGTACTTATATTTGTGCTAACTTTGTTTTATAGGGTTAATCATTTATATATTATTGTGTTATGCTAATTATTTCTTACAGATTAGTCAAAGGAAGTTGACCAAGTGTTCAATAGACTGAACGAGTGAATCAGTCAACCAAACCAACCAGACCGTACCAGATTGGGTATATTCCAAATGGATCAGTTTATCGATACACTTTTGGTATACAGCGGCTATGCAGAAGGAAGCTTTTTTTGTCGACTGATCAGGAGGATCAGTCAACCAGATGCATTTATTACAGTACCAGTCGAGCTAAGCAAAGAAAGAATGGTGCGGGATTCGGTCAACCAAACTAGAGGTTTAGTAAACCAAAAGGATCAGTGGATTGAAGATTTTTTAGTCGACCGAACCATGCCTATATAAGGAGCACAAAACCATTTCACTCAATAACTCTTCCACTCGCTCTACACTCAGTTTTTACATTAACGAATTGCTCAAAGTCTACTGCTATGACGTTGGAAAACTCTCTGACACTACACACTCAGAATCTACTCTACTTGTCGGTATACTTGTATTTATTCGTACTTGTACATGCATCTCAAAAGGGAGTTAGTAGGTTGTTACTAACCTCCCTTACATCTTGTATGATTTGATTTCTCCGAAAGCTTTTTCAGTGATAGAAATATTGTGGATTGTCCAACAAAAGCGGTTGAGGATTACGGGCCTTGGAGTAGGAGTTGTCGATGTTAGGATGTATACTAAAAACCTAGCTTTTGTATGAACATCTATATTTTGGAATAAGAATCACATGGTCATTGTTTGCATTTTATATTTGTTATATAAGCTATTGTCCATTACTTTACATTGTAGATAACATGGTGTATGGTGTCACACAGAAGATAATATTATCAGTCCCTTGCGAAGTATAAATAGTGTCTCACGACCGAAATGGATTTGGACAAACCATTGGAATGGTTGTAGTGTAATTTGGTATTAGTCTATCTTGACTATAAAATTACACTAGCACACTTTGTGTGAATTGAGCAGGACCGATTAGAGGTGATTCAATATATACTGACTATATAATTGAATCAGACCTCAGATATTATGATATATATGCTCTTAATCCCGATATAATAATGGGCACATGAACTTAATATTCATTTCTTTGATTTACCAATGGGCAAGATTTATTTGATAAATCAATAGGCCCGGTAAATTGAGAAATAATATTATTTACATGGTGTGTCATTGCTTATAGAATGAAACTGTTGTCTAATGTGTTAGGATGATGATGTCCCCTTGAGGAGCTCATAAAGTTCATCATGTGAACCCTGTAGGTGGACTTAGTCAGACATGATGATAAGGTTGAGTGGTACTACTCATGGAGTTAGATATTAATTAATTAAATTGTCAGTAATTTAATTAATTAATGGGCATGAGAGATCTTAAACACGGGGAGATAATGTACACATATGATGGAGCCCATATTTATTTATGGGGTTGGTACGGTAGTTCAATGATAACCCATTAGTGGAGCGGGTTTATCATTAACGGGTCAGGCTTAGGATCCATTAGGAGACCAAAACTAACTCCTCCTCATGGTCCCTATTGTAGCCTATATATACCTCATAAAGCCATCAAGAAAAGTCTAATAACATAACCCTAATTTTCCACTCCTCTCTCACTCCTCAGGTTGCACCAGCGACAAGAGAAGGAGGAAGAAGCTTGTTTTACCCTCCCTCTCTTCTCTTCATCTCTTCACTTTTGTGGCCGGCGACATCAAGCTAAAGGAGGAGCTCTTCTCCTCCTTTGTGGCATGCGTAAAGAATAAGAGAAGAAGAAGTGGTCGGCGAAAGAAGGAGAGTTTTCTTCTTTGTGGTGCTCGGCGCCGCAAGCAAGGAGGAAAGGAAGAGGTTGGCTTGAGTTTAAGTGAAGGTGAAGAAATCATTCTCTTCTTCTTCATCTTCTTCTACTTCCTTCTTTTCATCTTTGGGAGCCGGTGCAAGCAAGCAAAAGGAAGAACTTCTTCCTATTGGTCAGCGGCAACAAGTGGAGAGCTAGGGTTTCGGCACAAGCTTGGAGAAGGAAGAAGGAGACTTTGGTGGCTTCGTTTCTTGGAAGACCGTCTCCCACACGATGTCCAAGAAGAGGATAGGAATACGGTAGAAGATCGAGAGGCAAACATGAGGTATAAATCTTGTTTTGCTATTGAATTTAATTATTGTATTCATGTTTATCATGAACCCCGAAAACAAACACAAAATCCGGCGATCCATATTCGTCATCTATTCCGTGGTTACTCGACAAAGGAGTTTGATTTGCTTGAACAACAAGTTTGTTCAAGCGATCACTCAAATCGAATAGCACGATGATGAAAAGGTTGTTCGGAAAAGTTCTCTCCATCCGGATTGTTTCTAATTAATAGAAAATTTTAATCTGGGGACATGGAGAGCAATCTCACCGAACTAAGATAAACCAACAATTGGTAGCAGAGTCATGGTTTCCGATTTTGTGTGTTTTGGATTCGGTTACATTCATGCTTATCATATATAATATGTCGGTTAATAGTAGGATATGCATGAGGCTAACACTTTGGTTGCAGGCATAAGATCTAACTATTATGGCTAATGTGATTATATATGATTGTGTGTGTGATTGTAATATTTTGTTTGAATCCTCGGGGTTGACGAGGCGTTAGTATTTAATTGTGTAATTAAATATGGCAAGTGTTAACCGCTTATTTCAATTTATTTCGATCTAGATTTCGTGTACACTCCTTTGTGGAGTATAGGATCGAAGGATGTAAATTAAAATATTTTTTTATTCTCGGCTTGGGCCTTCTACTTTCTTGCACATGGTGAAGGAAGACGGAGACGAGATGACAACACAATGGGAGGTGTATTGGAGAACAAAAGCCATAATAGTTGGAAATTTAGTTTTTCATATTTATTGCTTATTGTTTGATATGTTTGTTGTGTTTGCTTAGAAAATTCCTCAATTTTAAATTACTAAGTGGGAGAGGGAATCTTTGACTCCCATGGCCTCCATTACCAATTTGATAAGTGATGCGAACAAACTTGCGTGTTGGCTCTCAGTGCCTTCCTCCACATAGGATGAGTTTGTCATATCACTAGATCAAATATGATTATAGGAAATTATTTAGAAGCATGTGATCTTCCCCATCGGAAGGGACATAATCCTAGATAATTGCCTTAGTATCGTGTAATGGTGTACACTTAGATGCAAATAATAGTATCCTCCCCATCGGAGTCACTGCTATTATTTGTATAGCCGAAGATAAACCAACTATTAATTTTATTTGTCAAAAAGTAAGGTTAACAAGATAATAAAATTAATGGGTAAAATCTCCTCTTACAAATCTTTGAATTTGTATATGTCCACCCTATCGTGGCATACAAAATTCACGGTATTTTGAGGTGTTGGTGTTTTTAAAATTTTATTGTTTGAGGAATCAATATTATTTTAAAAACTAATGTTTTGACCATTGTGATTCTCAAGATTATTCAAAATACCTTTCAACCCACTTGCTGTGATTTTAAAAGAAAATAAACTTACTGGTCCAAACTACATAGATTGGAAATGGAACTTAGATATTATCTTGACTGCTGAGGAGTATAAATTTATACTCTTTGGCATCTGTCCTGCTATGCCTAGTGAGATTTCTAGTGAAGAGGAGAAGGAGAGTTATAGGAAGTGGGTCAAGGCAGATGAGATGGTGTGGTATTACATTTTGGCTTCCATGTCAAATGTACTGCAACATCAACATCAGATCTTTGCTACTGCCTATGACATGATGCTCAATCTCAAGGAACTCTTCGGACACCAGAATCGGGTTACTAGGAAAAAGGTCATAAGGAACTTAATGACGACCACCATGGCTGAGAGAACTCCCATGAGGGATCATATCCTCCAGATGATGGCTCATTTGAATGAGATGGAAGTCCTAGGAGCTGAAATCGATGGGGAAACTCAGGTCGATATCATTCTCCAATCACTACCTAGGAGTTTTGAGTAGTTCCGCCTAAACTACAATATGAACAAAAGGGCATATTCATTGGCGGAGCTTCTGATTGAACTCCAGGCAGCTGAGGGGTAATTTCGTTAAAGTGCTCAAGCTTATGTTGCTGAAAAGATTTCTACTTCTAATCTGAAAGGCAAGAAGAAGAAGAAACAAGGTTTAGCAAAGAAAGCGGCTGGATCTCAAGGACCTCAGGTTGGAGTGAAGAAGCTGAAAGGCAAGTGCTTCACGTGAAAGCAGACTGGGCATTGGAAGGTGGGTTGTCCCCGCTGGAAGGGGAACAATAAAGGTATATCTTACTCATTAGTTGTTGAAACATGTTTAGCGGTGCTATCTACAAATAACTGGTGTGTAGATACGAGAGTCACTGATCATATCTGTAATTCTTTGTAGGGGTTCCAGGAAACCAGACGACTACATGAGGGTGAGATTACTGTCTACATGGGCAATGCTACGGAGGTGGCGGCTATTGCAGTGGGAGATGCCTATTTATCTTTTGCTAAGAATAAATGTTTGGTTTTAAGAAATTGTCTTTACGTACCTTCATTTAAAAAGAATTTAATTTCAGTTTATAAATTATTTTTGGATAGATATTCTATTTCTTTTAATGGCAAGGTTGTTATAAAAAGGAATAGAGAGATTATTTGTTCTGGTGCGTTGGTTGGCAATTTGTATACTCTTAATCCAATTTCTCCCACGATGCAAATAGAAATTAATAACTCTTCATCTAATCATAATAAGTGAAATTTGAAAATGAACCAAATGTATCTTTGGCATCTAAGGTTAGGTCATATTGACCTAAGTAAAATTCAAAGGTTGATAGTCGATGGACCTTTAGGTTTATTGGTGGTGGAAGACTTCCCAACCTGCGAATCTTGCTTGGAAGGTAAAATGACCAAGAGACCTTTTAAGGCTAAGGGGTATAGAGCCAAAGATGTGTTGGAGTTGGTTCATTTTGATTTGTGTGGTCCTATGTCTATCCAGGCTAGAGGTGGCTTTGAATATTTCATCTCATTTATAGACGACTATTCAAGGTATGGATGCATTTACTTGATGCGTCGCAAGTCTGAATGCTTTGACAGGTTCAAAGAATTCAAGGCTGATGTGGAGAAACATCAAGGTAAAAGTATCAAGACACTACGATCTGATTGTGGTGGTGAGTACCTCATGGGAGAGTTTAGGAGTTACTTATCAGAGGCTGGGATTCAGTCCCAATTGTCTGCTCCTGGAACACCCCGATAGAATGGTGTGGCGGAGCGAAGGAATAGGACTCTTATGGAGATGGTTAGATCGATGATGAGTTTTTCTGAATTACCATATTCGTTCTAGGGGTATGCTTTGGAAACGGTAGTGTACATTCTAAACTTGGTACCTTCTAAATCAGTACCCTCTACTCTCATAGAATTGTGGACTGGGTGTAAACCTAGTGTGAGACATATACGGATTTGGGGTAGTCCAGCACATGTGCTGAAGGGAGACGTTGATAAGTTGGAATCTTCTACAGAAGTACGCTTGTTCGTAGGCTATCCTAGAGGAACAAAAGGTGGTTTATTTTATAGTCCTAAAGTTCAGAAGGTCATCGTTAGCACGAATGCCCGATTTTTAGAGGAGGACTATGTAATGAATCACAAGCCCGTGAGTAAGATTGTTCTAGAGGAAATGAGAGGAGAAGTTCCAACTTCAGTACCAATGGTACAGGAGGACATACCACAAGTAACTGCGCCATGTGTCATAGATGATACACATGTAGTACCTCGTCATAGTGGGAGGGTTGCTAGACAACCTGACAGATTCATGTTCTTGGGAGAGTCTTCGGACTGGGTCCCTGGTGAACATGAACCTGATCCTTGGACCTATGACGAGGCACTCCAAGATAAAGATGCGGTATCTTAGCAAAAGGCAATTAATTTTGAGATAGAATCTATGGATTCTAATCAAGTCTGGGAGCTAGTAGAACCACCTGATGGTGTAAAAGCCATTTGATGCAAGTGGATCTATAAAAGAAAGAGAGGATCAGACGAGAAGGTAGAGACCTTTAAAGCAAGGCTTCTTATGAAAGGGTATATTCAGAAAGAGGGTATCGATTATGAGGAGACCTTTTCGCCGATAACCATGCTTAAGTCTATCTGGATTCGCTTGTCTATTGCCGCTCATATGGATTATTAGGTTTGGCAAATGGATGTCAAGATAGCTTTCCTTAACGAAAGTCTTGAGGAAAATATCTATATGAAGCAACCAGAGGGATTCATTGTAAAGGGCAAAGAGCATCTTGTGTGTAAGCTTAATCGGTCCATTTATGGATTAAAGCAAGCTTCAAGATCTTGGAACATCCGGTTTGATGAGGTAATCCAGTCTATGGATTTATTCAATGTCCGAATGAGTCTTGTGTATACAAGAGATGTGACAAAAACGTAATGGTATTTCTTGTACTATACGTAGATTGCATTTTGCTCATTGGAAATAATGTCAAAGTGTTATCAGACGTAAGGGTATGGTTGTCCAAACAGTTTGATATGAAGGACTTGGGAGAAGTTAGACACATCCTTGGGATCAAAGTTATAAGGGATCGCAAGAAAAGGATGTTGTGCTTATCTCATGCTTCATACATTGACACTATCCTAGCTCGTTTTAGCATGCAAAACTCCAAGAAAGCTTTTCTACCTTTTCGGCATGGAGTACCTTTATCTAAGGAGATATGTCCTAAAACATCAAAGGAGATAGAGGAGATGAAGGCGGTTCCTTATGCTTCGGCTGTAGGAAGCCTCATGTATGCTATGTTGTGTATGAGATCGGATATCTATTTTGCCATGGGCATAGTTAGTATATATCAATGTAATCCAGGACAAGGACATTGGACTGCGGTAAAGCATATATTAAAGTACCTGAAAAGGACTAGAGATTATATGCTAGTTTACCAGGAAGATCAATTACTCCCTATAGGTTACACGGATTCTGACTTCCAATCAGATAGGGATAACAGTAAGTCTACCTCAGGTTATGTGTTTATTTTGGGAGGTGGAGCCATAGTATGGAGGAGTATCAAGCAGAAATGCATTGCGGACTCCACCATGGAAGCTGAGTATGTGGCAGCCTCTTAGGCAGCCAAAGAAGCTGTATGGCTCAGGAACTTTTTAATGGACTTAGATGTGATTCTTGGTTTGCCCAGAGCTATCACATTTTAATGTGATAACAATGGTGCAGTAGCAAACTCGAAGGAACCACGAGCCCATAAGGCAAGTAAACACATAGAGCGCAAGTACCACCTGATACGAGACATCGTAAAGTGAGGAGAAGTTGTTGTTGCTAAGATTGCATCAGAGGATAACCAGGCAGATCCTTTCACTAAGGACCATCCAGCAAGAGCTTATGATAGGCATGTGGAGGGGATGGGAATCAAATGTATGGCAGTTTGATGGCAGCATAGTCTCTTAGTATAAGTGGGAGATTGTTAGGATGTATACTAAAAGCCTAGCTTTTGTATGAACATCTATATTTTGGAATAAAAATCACATGGTCATTGCTTGCATTTATATTTGTTATGTATGCTATTGTCTTTTACTTTACATTATAGATAACATGGTGTGTGGTGCCACACAGAAGATCATGTTATTAGTCCCTTGCGAAGTATTAGTAGTGGCTCACAACTGAGATGGATTTGGATAAACCATTGGAATGGTTGTAGTGTAATTTGGTATTAGTCTATCTTGACTATAGAATTACACTAGTATACTTTGTGTGTATTGTGCATGACCAATTAGAGATGATTTTGTTGGTGCAGGAAGCACCATATCGAACCTTGTTTTGATATTGGCAAAGGATTCAAAATTAAGTTTGTTTGTGATCTAACAATATTCATTGAGTGTGCAGGATACAAAGTCCTAGCGAAGGACTGCTAGGCACCTGGCGAAGGAATGCCAGGATACAAAGCCCTAGCGAAGGACTGCTAGGCACTGGCGAAGGACTGCCAGTATCCAAGCCCTAGCGAAGGACTGCTAGGCAACTTGCGAAGGACTGCCAGTATCCAAGCCCTAGCGAAGTACTGCTAGGCACTGGCGAAGGACTGCCAGCATCAAGCCCTAGCGAAGGACTGCTAGGCACTGGCAAAGGACTGCCAGCACCAAAAGCCCTAGCGAAGGACTGCTAGACACTGGCGAAGGACTGCCAGCACCAAAAGCCCTAGCGAAGGACTGCTAGGCACTGGCGAAGGACTGCCAACACCAAAAGGCCTAGCGAAGGACTGCTAGGCAACTGGCGAAGGACTGCCAGTTCACAAGACCTGACAAAGGACCGTCAGGCAAAAGTCCAACCAAAGGAGCGGTTGGCATCAGGTAAACTCTCCCGAGTGGAGTAGGTGAGGATGCGTTCCCCGTCGAGGGAACAGTAGGTGTCGGTTCGACCTAGGGCTCCATTTTGGAGACCAAAGTCAGAACCAAGACAGCTAAGGCTGTATAAAATAATAATTAATTATTTTATTGTGTTTTGGACTAACCCTTGATGCAGGACCGAAGGAACGTGTGTCTGCAACTCAAAGAGCCTCAAAGGAGTGAGGCAACAGCTGAGTAAGGCACCCTGAGTGTCCAGGGCGCCCTCAAGGTGAACCAGAACCAAGCGAAGCAAAATGGGCTTCGGCTGCTTACTGGGCAAGGCGCCCTCGTCAGCCAGGGCGCCCTCAGCGCCGAAGGCGCCCTTAGGAGCCAAGGCGCTTCGCGCCTAAGCCAGCAAAGGCGATCAACTCTATCCAGCCGAGAAGACCGGGTCAACCAAGGCGCCCTCAGCGACCAGGGTGCCCCAGAGGTCAAACCTCATCCCTATTCCGGTGGGATAACGCTTGACCGAGCGAAGCACGGATCGGATGACACGTGGCAGGGCGCCCCCGACGTCCAGGGCGCCCTAGGTGCTATAAATAGCACCCCTCGACCCCAAGCTGAAGATCAACTTCGTTCCAACGCTTCCATACTCTTCTGTGCTCACGCCCTTCTCCGGAAACTACCCAACTCGAGCCGACGATGTCCCGCTGCTCCGGAAAGTCAACCTACAACCGGACGTCGGTAAAAGAAGAGTTTCAATTTTTTATTTACAGTTTACGTTGCTATACTTGTAATCTCCTTTTTGTAAACTGAATTTGCGCTCATATAGAATTGCCCAAAGTAAACGATCAACGATCGTGGGCCTTGGAGTAGGAGTCGACACAGGCTCCGAACCAAGTAAAAATCTCTGTGTCCTTTGTGTTGGTTTTTGTTTTTGTTTAATTCCGCTGCGTACGTACTCTTTAATAAAATTTGAAAGTTTTCCGATATTCACCCCCCCCTCTATCGGGCTCCTCGATCCAACAGATTTGATTTATACTGACTATATAATCGAATCAGACCTTAGATATTATGATGTACATGCTCTTAATCCCGATATAATAACGGACACATGTACTTAATATCTATTTCATTGATTTACCAATGGGCGAGATTTATTTGTTAAATCAATAGGCCCGGTAAATTGGGAAATAATATTATTTACATGGTGTGTCATTGATTATTGAAGGAAACTGTGTCCTAATGTTTTAGGATGATGATGTCCCCTTAAGGAGCTCATAAAGTTTATCATGTGAATCCTGCAGGTAGACTTGGTCCGACATGATGATAAGGTTGAGTGGTACTACTCATGGAGTTAGATATTAATTAATTAAATTGTCAGTAATTTAATTAATTAATGGGCATGCGAGATCTTAAACACGAGGAGATAATGTACATATAATATGATGGAACCCATATTTATTTATGGGGTTGGTGCGATAGTTCAATGATAACCCATTAGTGGAGTGGGTTTATCATTAATGGGTCGGGCTTAGGATCCGTTAGGAGACCAAAACCAACTCCTCCTCATGGTCCCTATTGTAGCCTATATATACCTCATAAAGCCATCAAGAAAAGCCTAATAACATAACCCTAATTTTCCTCTCCTCCTCTCTCTCTCCAAGGGTCGCGGCGGTGGCAAGAGAAGGAGGAAGAAGCTTGTTTTCTCCTCCCTCTCTTCTCTTCATCTCTTCTCTTTTGTGGCTGACGACATCAAGATAAACGAGGAGCTCTCCTCCTCCTTTATGGCCTGTGGCAAGAAGAAGAGAAGATGAAGTGGTCAGCGCAAGAAGGAGAGTTTTCTTCTTTGTGGTGCTCGGCGCCGCAAGCAAGGAAGAAATGAAGAGGTTGGCTAGGGTTTAAGTGAAGGAGAAGAACTATTTCTCTTCTTCTTCATCTTCTTCTACTTCCTTCTCTCCATCTTTGGGAGCCGGCGGCAACAAGTGGAGAGCTAGGGATTCGGCGCAAGCTTGGAGAAGGTAGAAGGGGGCTTTGGTGGCTTTGTTTCTTGTAAGACCGTTGCCCACACGATGTCCATGAAGAGGATAGGAATATGGTAGAAGATCGAGAGGTAAACAAGAGGTATAAATCTTGTTTTGTTCTTGAATTTAATTATTGTATTCATGTTTATCATGGGCCCTGAAACAAACACAAAATCCGGCGATCCATATTCGTCATCTGTTCCACGGCTACTCGGCAAATGAGTTTGAATTGCTTGAACAACATGTTTGTTCAAGCGATCACACAAATCGAATAGCGCAATGATGAAAAAGTTGTTCGGAAAGGTTCTCTCTATCTGGATTGTTTCTAATTAAAAGAAAATTTTAATCCAGGGACATGGAGAGCAATATAACAAAACTAAGATAAACCAACAGTCCAAGACTCTCAACCAAGTAAAAGAAAAGTGTGTCATATTTTCTGCTACTTTACTCTACTTTGTTTTATTTTGAAAATGAAAAGAAAGATTTATGAACGATCGAGATTCACTCCCCCCCCCTTTGTTTTCAATGATCCTACACATGTTATATTGAAAGGTATCCTAAAGGCAATCGCCTTAAACATTGTCTTATTTATTTGATAAATAAAATTTACTATTTCATTATATATTCTATATGTATGTAATTTGATTTTAAACTTAATTAATGAAGTTAATAATAAAAAGTATAGCATAAGAGAGATTGTGATTGGATTACAATTAGTATGTATCTTATAATGTTTAATTATGTATGTATTGAAATATTCCCTAGTCAATAAATTGATAAGACTGGGCATTCATAATTCTATAAGGCTAGCACATGTTCTACTCTTTGATTTATACAAACAGTCGATCTTCGCTATCTAGAAACATAGAGATGTTGAGAGTTTACATATGGATGTTAATTAAAGATAACTTTCATCGGATGTGACCTACTATGAGACTATTTGATTCTTTACATGTCAATGAAGATCTCATTATAACTCAAGTGCAAGTTTTCTTAGACTTGAGGTATTCAAGTCATCATGGTCATGAAGACTTATACTTTGATCTTAGCATAACATCTCCTAGGAGATGTAAGTTTGGGATGATTGAGTATAAGTTAATATGCCCAAAGGTGTTTGAATAGTCCATCGATGATTCACCACTCCTTTTATAAGGACACGTATACCCGATGACCTCTTGTTAGTATTACTCATATGTCTTTGGCTTAAGAACGCATGTCAAGAGGGGACATATGTTTTCTGAGTAATTTGAATCCACAGGTCAAAAAACTAATATTTATGCTAGGTGTGACATAGTCAATCTAGTGAGGCATAATACATAGACCATGTAATGAACCAAGTGAGTATAAGATGAGTGAAAGAAATAGAAACATTGATAATTGTAATTGCTAAAGGGTTCAGAATATGTTATGAAGTCAACTATGATTTTTCGATCAATTAGGGGACATGATGTACTACTAGGTGCCACTCATGATAATTATAAATGACCAACATATCGGGATCATAATAGGTTACACGCACTACGAATGTTTTTTAATGATATAAAAATGAGTTAGAGAATAAGATTCTCAAAGAGAGAGAGATTAAGTCTGGTTAGTCCAAGCAAAGGGCAAATATAGAAAGTGTTGAGGCAATCTATGGTCTGTGGGACCATGAGTTTTGATGTGTGGGCAAATGATTTAATTTAGGTTCACCTTTGTATTTGATATGTGTATTTGAGTGTACAGGTTCTGCAGGATACACATAGACTTAGTTTGACGACTTTAGGTCCGGTAAAAGATGGAGCATCCGACGGACCATGGATAAGGCAGCAACGATGAGCCGGGGGAAGCGCACCCAAGGCATATGCGAAGGATGACATAGAGATGAGTCATGAGCTTCTATGCATCCGAGGGACGAGGGACGAGGGACGAGAGACAAAGAGAAGAAGGCTTGAAGGCAAGAGTTAATGCTGCAAAGGACAATCAAGTGAGTCATGAGGGTCCGAGTACGAGTGAACTGTACTTAGAAAGGGACCCTAAGTTTAGGGTTTTACCGGTCGACTGGTATGGGATCAATCGATTGGTTGAGGTCACAGAATGATCAGTTAACTAATTTTCTGTGCAGTCAACTGGTGTCGGCTAGATTCGAACGTTGGGTTGTAACATTCGAATTCGATGGTTGTCAGTCGACTGGTGTTGGCACCAATCGACTAGTAACGGCTGGATCAGCAAATGAGTTTTATTTAAGAGAACTAGGTTTGCTTAAGTAAGGTTAACGAAACAAACTTAGTTAAAGCTTATTAGTAGTCTACCAAGCTTAGGTATGCGTGTGCGTGTTGTGGTGAGATTTCTCCACCCATAAGGAGTTACACGAGCTAGCTAGATGTTGTTTGGGGAATCATCCATCGATGAATCTAGATCACCCACCTTATGAATTGCCGTGGAGAAAGAGCTTCATCTCCGAACCACGTAAATCGACGTGGGATAGTGGTTTATTTTCTTTGTTAGTTTAGTTTGTTTTGTATTCCACTGTATTCTAACAAAGTGTAGAAAGAAAATCACAAATTGAGGGTGACGAGCTAGACACTCCCCCCCCTCTAGCCGACCATCGATCTTCCAATATTTTGTATCAGAGCAAGGTCACCTGTCTACAAACTAATCGCCGGGAGAGCAATGTGCTAGAGGAAGATGGAAGGCGAAGGGCCTCTAGGATGGGATATCTGGATCCCACCTCCATACGATCGAATCAATTTCGATTATTGGAGAAAGCGGTTGGATACTTGGTTCCAAATGAATTAGGACCATTAGACCGCATTAGAGGTTCCATTCGAAGCTCCAACAGACAAAAAGAGGAAACATCGCCGACCTAGATATTGGACCAAGGAACAAAAGGAGGAAGTAGAGACAGATAAGGAGGTAACAAGAATTATTTTAAATTTATTAACTTATTATATTGTATCACGTGTAGGTGAATACAAGAATGCTCATGAACTCTGGAGTAAGGTGATAGCTTTTCATGAGAATCCTACACAAGGACAAGAAGTAGAGAAGCCCAAGGATCGATAAGGATTCATTGGTCCAAGAGGAGGAGAAAGACTAATCGAAAGTTGAATTGAGTTCAACATCTAAAGAGGAGGAGGAAGTGGAATCGTCCACATCCTCAAGTGAGGAAGAAGAAGAGCAATCCAAGATGGAAGAGATCTTGGAAGCATAACCCTCAACCTCAACTACCTAGAAGAGTGGAAAATTACACATCAAATACTTTGAGTGTGGGGAGATGGGACACTACAAGAGTAGGTGTCCTTCACTCAAGAAGGTAAAGAAGATAAATCTTAAACCCAGTAAAGTTATTTGAAAACTAATGTAGGTTGTAGGATGGAGTCAAGGATAAGAAGCATATAATTTGCTTCACGTGTGGTGAGCGTGGCCATTACTACACAAAATGTCCAATGAAAGGAGAGCTCAAGAAGATAAGGCATTTGAAGAAATTGGAGAAGAAGAAGAGCTCACATCAAGAGGGAGCTACAAGGGTAAGAGAGGTAATCCCTAATTTGAAGAGTAATGCAAATTTCAATTTTCCCATGCATGCTAGGAATAATGCTCATTATTTACCCATGCAAAATTTTGAATTCAAATATCATGATAGAAATAGGGTTAATAATGCATATCAAACCCCTAGGCAATCCATGCATCATGATAAACCTAGAACCATTAGACTTAAGGACCAAGGCATAAATTCCAAGAAAGTGAGACATATGCCTAGACAAACGAGTAGGTTTAGGATTTTCCATGGTGGACATGTCGATTCTAAGTTTAAGAACCTAGAAAGGGAAAATCAAGCTTTATGGGCAAATCTTGAGAAATTGGAGAAAACCCTAGATAGATTCACTATTGGATCTAAGGAGTTAGGTATGGTGTTGGGTAGCCAAAAACCCAACAATAGATCAGGTTTGGGATACCAATCTAGATGCTCAAATACTAAGGAAAAGTCATATGCAAAAGTGTCATATGACTATAGCAAGGGGAAGTCCAAAAATGATAAGAGAGTGTAATTTAAGGGCAAGAAAAAGACCTTAACCAAGGACAAAGTGTCCAAAGTTAAGAAAGTTATATTTACAGGCCAAGAATCACCGGAGGTATACCAGTGTGACCTAATAGTTGTGGATAAGTCACCTAGGAAGGTGGCTAAGGCTAAGAGCTCAAGGGGGAGCTCTAAGAGCCAAGTTGGGACTGTGGAAAATGGATCTCAGGAGGATACCTCTTGGGGGTCTAGATGGACCATGAAATATGTCAAAGGATTTGGAGACAGATTTGAGTCTCAAACCTAAGAGATTGGCACATTGGGATTGTATTTTATACAAGAAATATGATAATGGGGTCATAGTGCATGAAAGTTTCTTTTTGATGTATAGATGTCATATAAACCAATGTTAAGGATGCATTGTAGTTTGGTATGGGCAGATACATCAAGAGGAATCCAAAATTAGGAAATTAAATCAAGGTTTAATTGAACCATTCAGCTAGTTTGGTTCAATTGAACCATTTAGCTAGTTTTGAGTTTTGTATTAATCTTGGAATCCGAGATATAAATATTTTTAAATGTATTTTTTTCCAAGTAGACACGGGTTCCACAAATCTCTCTACAAAATTTAAAAATTTTTAGAGATATGTGGAATTAGTTATGTATTTCTAAAATTGGGTTCAGAAATATTGAAAGACTGATATAAGGGTATTAGTTGACTGGTGAAGAGGACCAGTCGACTGATAACAGTGCTGGAAGGTTTTTGATAAGAATCAGTCAACTGATACATGCTGAAACTGTTTTCAACAAAGTCGAAAAGTGTCCTAATGATGTCAATCATGTGTATATTATTATAGGGAGTTAATACACAATGTTTATTATCATAAGAGGGTAAAGAATCCAATAATTGGGATATTGTTAGAGTTCTTTTTTATGTGTGGTAAATGGGGATAAATGTTAGGTTTAAGTGGAAAATCAAACACACCTTTGCAAGAAATCCTAGCTCAAGAAGAGCTTAGGTGAAGGGGGAGCTTTGTTGCTTATTTATTGGCAAAGGGGGAGCCTTGTGATAGGTTCTTAATAGCCCATGGTAAGTCCAAGTGTAGTAGAAGCCTTAAATAGGTTCTTAAAAACTATTGACGAAAATCCTAACTCATAGGGAGTTTAGGTGTAGAGGGAGTATTGAGATAGGATCCATGCATTGTTTGCATTGCATTGCATATGCATATGCATATGCATTAGCGGTGTAATCCCAAGGTGTAGTCTTGGCAACATAAGTCCAAATATTTTTAGTATTTATATTTGCTATTAGTTTTCCCTAACATAAATATATTGTCAAACATCAAAAAAGGAGAGATTGTTGAGGCAATCTATGGTCCGTGGGATCATGTATTTTGATATTTGGGCAAAGAGTTTAAGTTAGGTTCACCCTTGTGTTTGATAAGTGTATTTGAGTGTGCAGGTTATGTAGGATACACATAGACTTAGCTTGACAGCTTCAAGTCCGGTGAACGATGATGCATCCAAGGGACAGTGGGCAAGGCAGCAATGATGAGCCGAGGGAAGCGCACTTCGAGGCATACGCAAAGGATGGCATGGAGATGAGTCGCGGGCTTGTATGCATCCGAGGGACAAGAGCCAAAGTAGAGAAGGTTTGAAGGCAAGGGTTAAGGCTACAAAGGAGAGTCAAGTGACTCGTGAGGGTCCGAGTGTGAGTGAACTAAACTCGGGAAAGGAAACCCTACGTTTAGGGTTTTACCAGTCGACTGGTATGGCATCAGTCGACTAGTTGAGGTCACAGAAAGATTAGTCAATTGATCTTCTGTACAGTCAACTGGTGTCGGCCGAATTCGAACGTTGGGCTGTAACGTTCAAATTCAATGGCTGTCAGTCGATTGGTGATGGCACCAGTTGACTAGTAACGGCTGGATCAGCAATGAATTCTATTTAAGAGAACTCAGTTTACTTAAGTAAGGTTGATGAAACAAACTTGGTTAAAACTTATTATTAGTCTACCAAGCTCAGGTATACGTGTGCGTGTTGTGGTGATATTTTTCCACCCATAAGGAGCTACACGAGCTACCCAGAGATTGTCCGGGGAATCTGTTGGGACCGGGTGCATGTCGACAAGGATACGAGTTCGTAAAATTTAAAATTTTTACGTGCAGCGGAAGAGTTTGCATAAAATAATTTCCTAAATTATTTTAACTTCGTATCTAGCATGCAACCTTATAGTGTATCGACATAATCATGAAATAAAAGTTTGCGAAAAGTAAACTAATTTACCAAGTACCTCGCGTATCTCGAAGTAAGGGACGAGATCCAACCGTAGCGTCCCTTGGAAGCTTCGCCTCTATTCGCGTCCACGCCGAGTTCTCTTCGGGATGACTTCGCAAAGTCACGAGTTTTGTGCCGACGAGAACTACTAGATTCTCGGAAGGCACAACTAGAAGGACAAGAGAAAAATTAGGAAAACTAACCAACGAAGTAACGGAATCGAATTTCGAGAAGAGAGGAGTCGCTATCCGCTTCTTCTTCTTCGTGTTCGGGTTCTCCTTCTCCTTGAAAGCTCACGCCAACTCCCTTGGGTGATGGTTGTGTGCGCCGGCCCTAATCCACAAGGATGGGGCGCCGGCCCTAATGTGAAGGAGAAGAAGAGGAGGAGAGAAGAGAAGAGAAAGAGGGAGAGAAATAATTAATCTCTTAATTGATTCAATTGGAATTAAGGGCTAGCCTTTGGTTCCTTTATATAGTAGCAACTCCTTTGCTAAGTCTCCCTCTAAACCGAATTAACAAAATTAGTTATAAGAAATTTATCTTATAAATTTTCTTATTGCTTATTCCTTTTAAGCCTAGTCTTATTATAAACAATTTATAATAAAACAAATTAGTTATCATAAGAGATTTATCCTATAAATTCTCTTATGAATTTTATTATAACTAACTTTATAATAAAACTAATTATTTATCATAAGAAATTTATCCTATAAATTCTTATGAATTAATTCCGTTTAAACCAAGTCTTTATTATAAACTAATTTATAATAAAAACTAATTCTTCTTCTCTTTAAATTATAGAATAAATTTTATAAGAAATTTATAAACTTTCTTATTATGGAAAAATCAATTCATAATTGATTTTATAAAATTAAAATAAACCCAATTCATGGATTATTTTAATCTTCCATAAAAGAATAAATTTCTATAAATTTTATTTATATAAATTTCTTTATACAAATTTATTTATCCATAATTTATAAAATAAATCGTACTAGATTTATTTAATTAATTAAACCAATTAAATTGGTTTATTCTCCTCTATTTGGCCGGCCACCAAAGAGGGGTTTGGCAGCCTCTTTGGCCGGCCAAACCAACCCGGACCGCCGCGAATTAAACTCATTTAATTCGCCCAAAAAAGCCTTCAAAAGACTTAGCCATTTTTAGCTTCCATTGCGCCTCTGACTAACTCAGATTCGACTTATTTCTCTTGATCGGAAAATCCAATTTTTAACTCGTTTTAAATCCCTCGGATTACTCGTAGTGCGTGTGACTAAATAGGCTTTCGATTTATGTTGGCCGTCTATAATTAACTGATTATAGAACGATCATGAGTGGCACCTAGTAGTACATCATGATCCCCAATTAATCGAAAGATCAACGGTTTGACCTCAGAAGAAATTATTCTGAAACCCTTCAGCAGCTCTAATGAATCGTGCCTCATTCCCTTCACCACCTTATACCCACTTGGTTCAGGACACGGTCAATGGTGTCAGTCCCCACTAGGCTGACTACGTCACACCTAGCCCAAGTAATGTCTTACTCGTCCTTTGGATTTCTAATTACTCTCATGTATTTTAGAGACTCTCACTCTAAACATGATATGCTCTGGCCAGAGGCTTTGAGTAACAATCCGACGATAGGCCTGGGTATACATCTCCTCGCAAGGAGTGGTGAATCCTTTGTAGGCTGTTCAAACATCTTCGGGCACTTCGGCTTACACCCGATCATCCTGGGTCCACACCTCCTTGGAGATGCTTGCTTAAGATGTCAAAGTATAAGTCTCCATGACCAAGATGACTTGAACACCGCGAGTCAAAGGAACATCGCACTTAAGCCGCAGTAAGATCTTCATTGACATATCTACATGTAGATTCCCATATGAAGTCTTACAGCTAGTCACTCCAATGAACTAGTTCCCTTAACTAGCATCCATGTTTATCTCCGGACATCTCAATGTCACCAGCCAGTGAGAATCAGCTGATTAGAGAATAACCCATGCTAGTCTCAACAGAATTGATAGTGTCCGTTTTTATCAATTCATCGACTAGGGATATTTTCAATACTTCACATTTGCGCATTTAGAGATAATCACTAGTTGTGATCTCATCACAAATTCTCTTATGCTGTGAGTTGTATTGCGGACATTCAGTAGATGAGTTTAAGATCCCAATCAAATACACAAGCATGTATACTCAAATAGTGAATTATCATTTATTGAAATAAATGTTTACAATCATAAGGCGATTGCCTTAGGACACTTCTCTCATATCACTAACAGAATCATCTGTTAGATGTGTACACTAAAAGACTTGCTCGTTTTATATATATGATTATCTGTATTTTGAAAAGAGAATCACAACAACACAGATGTGTATTTATATTAGTATATGCATCTAAGTCCTTTACTATGCATTGTAGATAACATGGTGTGTGGTGACGCACAGAAGATCATGTTATCAGTTTCTTGCATAGTATAAGTAGAGGCTCACAGCCGAGATGGAATTGGACAAACCATCGGGATGGTTGTAGTGTAATTAGGTGTGGTTTGTCTTGACCATAGAATTACACTTGTGTGCTTTGTGTGCATTGAGCAGGACTAAAACCAGAGGTCATCCAATTTGTACTGACTTAATAATTGGATTAGACCTCGGATTATTATGGAGTACAATCCTAAATCTCGATATAATAACGGGCACGTATAGTTAATATTATTTCTTTGATTTACTAATGGGCAAGATTTATTCTGCTAAATTGATAGGTCCGGTAAGTTGGAAAATAATATTAATTATATGGTGTGCTATTGATTATTGACAGAATCCATGTCCTGGTGAGTCGGGATGATGATGCCCCCTTGATGAGCTCATAAGGTTCATCATGTTAAACCCTGCAGGTGGATTTGATCCGACATGATGATAAGGTTGAGTGGTACTAGTCAAGGAGCCAGAAGTTGATTAATTAAAATTGTCAGTAATTTAAATTAATCGATGGACATTCGATATCTTAAACACGAGGGGATAGATGTGCTCATAATAGGAGGAGCTCATATGAAAATATGGGGGTTGGTGAGGAAGTTCAATGGAGATCCTTTAGTAGAATGGATCTTCATTAATGGATTGATTTTAGATCCATTAGTGGGCCAAGACCCAACTCCTCCTCTTGGTCCCTACCTTAGCCCTATATATACCCCCATGGGATCAAGAAACCAAGGCTGAATAATCCAATTAATCAACCCAAGGCCTCTCTTCTCTCATCTCTCTCCTTTCTCTCTCCTAGGGCATCGGTTAGAGGAGAAGAAAAACTTCTTCTTCCTCATCCCATCTCTTCTCCTCCAAGTGCGTCGACTACTGCTAGAGAAATGGAGTTTCTTGCTCTCCCTTTTGTGGTGTCCGGCGAGGAGGAGAGGCTGCTGGTGGGTGGCACGCGAGAGGAACCGGCGGGCGGTGGTGCAAGGCAGCGCCGCAAGCAAGAGAGAAGGGAGAAGTTTTGGCCGGTTTTTGGGTAAGGGAGAGGATTGTTTCTCTCCTTCTTCTTGATCTTCATCTTCCTCCTTGGAGCTTCTTTGCTGTTGCCAAGACCGGTGAGCTCTTGGTGGCTGGCGGCGCAAGGAAGAAGGAGGGAAGGTAGCCGGCGGTGCCAAACCCTTGTGGCTAGGGTTTTAGGCTAGGTGCAAGAAGAGGTCATTCATTGGAACGCCTTGGTGATCCCGGTTCTTGGTAACTCGTCGCCCACACAATGTCCAGGAGGGGAGGGACATAAGGTAGAAGGCTACAAGGTAAAGGAAGGTATAATTCTCTTCCTTGGCTCTTTTGTTTTAGTCTTGTCATTTCATGTGGCTATGTTAATTAATTATCTTGTTTAACTATTTGTTAATTAATAGTTGATAATTAATTAATGGACCCCGATAATAAACACAAAAATGGGCAATCCACTCGTCGTCTTTTCCATGGTCAAAAGGTTAGGCAAATTACAAGGCTCGATCTTTGAGATTGGCCATGTTGTAATTTGAACCATTCGATACGATGACGAGATGGTCATTGGGAGACGAGTCTCCATTCAGATTAATTTTTAATCCGTAGACATGGAGAGGTGTCTCAAGGACGACCAAGTATTCGCTTAGGAAACCCGCCAAGTCATACCCTTCAATTGGTATCAGAGCTGAGGATTCCGATTTTGTGTGTTTAGGATTAGCTTAATTTTTTTTAACACAATGTCATATATGTTATCTTTGCTGGATGCTATGTGGATGTGCGTAGGCTAACTCTTTGTTGCATGCACTAGATTCCAACTTATCATGGCCAAAATAATAGATGCATGTGATTGGTTGTGCAATTAATTAAATCCTCGGGGTTGACGAGGCTAGATAGTATTTAATTTTTGTAATTAAATACGGCACGTGTTTAGCCGAGCTTTTTGATTACTTTCGATCTAGATTTTATGTGCACTCCTTCGTGGAGTATAGGATCGATGGATGTAAATAATTAGCTAGTCATCTCGGCTCGGAGATCCCTTCAAGTTGGCATGCGCATGGTGTAGGAAGGAGCAGACGAGGTGACGACACTACTGGAGGCGTGATAACTACCATTTTGTTAATCATTTTAGGCTCTCAAATCCATGTTTTGATCCACTTTTATATGCTTAATCTTGTATTTACATTAGGTTCCATGATATATGTCTAATTTTGTAGCGACCCGCCTTCTCTGCCTTAGACGGATTGTTACTTTATCTACTTCTTGACTCTAATGCACGACTAAGAATGCGGAAATCTTTTTTTTTCTTTTAAATTCATCTAGGGATGATATTCTAACTTTAATAGTCATGCATGATACAATGGCGCACTTCCTTTCTTTTTTTTTTTAAAAAAAAAAACAAAACAACTTTTATTTTAACTGCTTTGCCAGGATTTGACCCCTAGACCTCTTAGTTGTAACAATAAAGCACTAACCAGCTGCCCTACACAGCTTCTCTTTAATGATACCAGTCGACTGCTATATAGCAGTCGACTGCTACCAGGCGACTGACCTTTTGGCAGTTGTCTGGTGCATCGAACAGAAGTTACTGTTCGATAGGGCAGGTGACTGGTCCTGTACCAGTCGACTGGTACGCCTGAAAATCTGAAATTCAGATTCGAAGCCTTGTTTCAAAACTCCACCAAACATATGGTTTCAAGCCATACAAAGACACAACACCATTTCTATACTCTATACTAGTTTCCTAAACATTTTAGCCAATCAAAACAACTTCATAAACTCGAAATTAGGACTTTTTGCGAAAGTAAATGAGCTATGAAAATCTATAAGAGCTTTAACTAGAGTTTTGTACCAAACTTCACTTCTATGCATTCATAACACCAAATACATGTTCTATAACCTTGCTAAAGCATTATGAAATGTGAATGCAACTTTTCTAAACATATTTAAGCAATAAAAACTTGATTCAAAGGGGAACTAGTACTATCTTGGCACATGCATCAATATCTCCAACAAAGTATCAATATTCCAAACTACTCACACTTCTACTCATCCAATGCAATCATAAGGATATGTATGCTAAATGAAATGACATGGAATCTTTACTCTAAGAAATTGAGCATGTAAAACTATCCAAAGCTTAAATGTTCGCTAATCTCCATAAAGTAATAACTTGGAATTTGAATAAACTTAAACATTGTAATTCAAATAACTAAATTGTCTCGTCTCAAGGATCTCTCCAAAATCAGCCACCACACACACGTCGCTCAGCATCGCCTTGTCGCCTTCCTTCAGAATTGCTTGTCTTTACCTTTACCTACAGTAAGAGGAAATGCATCTATAAGCATAAAGCTTAGTAAGTACTATCTAGCTCACAAAATCTCGAAATGTGCTAACATGTTTTTTCAAACAACGGAAAATCACATGGAATACTTTTATACGTAAAAGAAACACTAAAACATGTATAACTCATAAACATACATACTCAAGCATTAACAAGTCTTAACTTACTTTTCCTTGGCTTAACTTGAAACTTTAGCAATTCTTGAACTTTAAATCTTTCTTTAACTTTTATAAAACTTTCTTAAACTTTAGAAAACTTTGCTAAAGCATATACTTGAAAATAATAATAACTTGGATCCACTTAAGACGTAAGTACCATCTTATGCGCGTTCCCTAAAAGGTTGGGGTAGCGAGCCACCAATCGTAATAGAGCAGACCTTGGTCTACCAGGGCCAAGACCTTGGAATTGGACACCTGGATTTCTTTAACGACGCCCTTGGACGCCGGGTACTAGCCTTATAAAATAAAATAGCTTTTCTTTCTTCTATTTCTTATCTTTAAATGCCTTGGCATTTTAATGAGCCTCTTGTGTGCCCAAATCCCTAAGTCTTGACTTTTGGGGATTTCTTAAGGCCTTGGCCTTTTCTTTTCTTATCTTTATCTTCTCTTTTCTTTTCTCATAGCTTTTCTTGGACCCTAAACTCACATAGAGTACCAAATCAAACATATATAAGCATATAATGATCTAAGATCACATGCAAATACTTAAACAAAAAGGAAATATCTCTTTTAAAAAAAACTTTTAAAGGAAATTCTTGCGGAAAAACCGCCTCTTACTGCAGGTGAGCAGTACTTACATTGGTTTCCTTGAACTTACAACCAAAATTGACGTCTAGGGCTCGGGAGAAGCTTGAAATCTCTACGAACCGTCCGCGCCTACGTGTTCTTCTCGTCGAGACGGACGAAACGCTCCATCTCCTTGGTTCCCTCTTGGTCGGCGCCCCCTTGGAAGAGGAGAGGAAGTCTCGGCTTGATGTTGGCGTGCGCACAAGAGAGGGGAAGAGGATTCCCGTGCGTGTGTCGCGCGGCTAGGGTGAGGAAGAGAGAAAACCAAAAATCCAATTTCCTCTCTTAACTTATCTATTTATACTTATGGGGCGGATTGACCTAACTACAACTTATCTATTGGTTCGCTTATTCTATATCAACAAAACAAACCAGCCCAGCTGGTCCGCCCACTCTTCTCTCATATTGCAGGTGACTGGTTCGATTCCCACCTATGCGATTTTTTGTTTTTACCCCTTTTTGCCACTTTCGTTTACGGAAAAATTCTATAAAAATATCCATAAATTTAGAATAAATTCTAAGATATTTCTAAAATTAGTTTCGAGAATTTTCGGGCTATCTATTTTAATAAAATACTAAACGGACTCGAAAAATTCCCTAAAAATATTCTAAAAATTTCTAAAAATATCTAGAATATTTCTAAAACATTTCTAACTAATTTCAAGGACTTTAAGGACTTAAAGTGGAAATTTTGGGGCGTTACAATCCCCCATACCTTATGAAATGTTCGTCCTCGAACTTAGAATAATTCTGGATATCTTTCTCTCATGCTGTCCTCACGTTCCCAAGTTGCCTCCTCATGCTGTTGATTCTGCCAGATGACCTTCACTAGTGGCACTTCTTTGTTTCTTAATCTTTTAACTGCTTTGTCCACTATCTGTGTCGGTCTGCTCTCATAGCTAAGATCTTCTTGGATCTGTACTGACTGTGGCTGAATCACTTGATTGGGATCGTGAATGCACTTCTTTAGCATGGAGACATGAAATGTACTGTGGATAGCTGACATATCCTCTGGTAAGTCCAACTCATATGCTACCTTACCAACCCTCTTTATGATCTTGTAGGGTCCTATGTAGCGAGGACTTAGCTTGCCCTTTTTGCCAAATCTCATCACTCCCTTCATAGGAGCGACCTTGAGAAATACTGAATCTCCAACTTGGAATTCATGTGGCCTACGACGTGTGTCAGCATAACTTTTCTGTCTACTCTGGGCAGTCTCAATCCTCTGGCGGATCGTCTGGATAACCTGAGTGGTCTCATCTATAAGCTCAGTCTGGCTGCTTAGTCCTGACTCCATCTCTTTCTTCTCACTAGCTTCTTGCCAACATATGGGTGATCTGCATTTCCTGCCATATAGTGCTTCATAAGGTGCCATTTTGATAGTGGCCTGATAGCTATTGTTGTAGGCAAACTCAGCTAAGCACAGAAATTTGCACCAACTACCTTTAAAGTCCAACGCACAAGCCCTGAGCATGTCTTCTAAAATCTGATTTACTCTCTCTGTTTGTCCATCTGTCTGGGGATGGAAAACTGTGCTGAACTGAAGTCTGGTGCCTAGGGCGTCCCGAACACACCTCCAAAAATGGGAGATGAACTGTCCATCTCTGTCAGAAACGATCGACTTCGGAACTCCGTGAAGCCTGATTACTTCTTTCACGTACAGCTGTGCGAACTGCTCTACCGAATGCGATAACTTGATGACTAGGAAGTGGGCAGACTTGGTCAATCTATCCACTATCACCCATATTGCATCGTATCCATGGGTGGTCCTTGGGAGACCTGTGATAAAATCCATGGATATCTCTTCCCACATCCACTCTGAAATAGGAAGAGGCTGCAGAACTCCTCCTGGTCTCTGGTGCTCTGCTTTGACTCTCTGGCAGGTCAAGCAGGTACTGATATATCTGGCCACGTCTCGCTTGAGTCCAGACCACCAGAATCTTTTCTTTAAATCTTGGTACATCTTGGTAGAACCAGGATGCATAGAGTACGGGGTACCGTGGGCTTCTTTTAAAATATTCTTTCTTAGTTCCTCGTCATTGGGGACGCAAAGGCGGTCTCCAAGATAGAGGATGCCACTATCTGATACTCGAAACTCTGAATTTTCTGCCTCTTGGATCTCCTGCTTGATCTTCTGGATCTCTGGGTCTTGACTTTGCTTTCTTTGTATATCCACAAGCAGGGTTGACTCTAGAGTCAATGCAGAAAGTTGCCCAATTATTACCTCGACTCCAAAATCCTTTATCTCTTTCTGAAGTGGTGGAGATAGTGATGATAGGGACATCAGTGCTGCACAGGATTTCCTGCTCAGTGCATCTGCCACTTTATTAGCTTTACCTGGGTGGTAGAGGATTTCACAGTTATAATCTTTGACCAACTCTAGCCACCTGCGCTGCCTCATATTCAGATCCTTCTGAGTGAAGAAGTACTTCAAACTCTGATGGTCTGTGAAGATTCTGCACTGCACTCCATACAGGTAGTGTCTCCAGAGCTTCAGTGCAAAAACCACAGCTGCTAGCTCGAGGTCATGCGTAGGATAATTCTTCTAGTAGTCCTTGAGCTGTCTGGAGGCATATGCTATTACCGTTTTGCATGAGGACAGCTCCAAGGCCCATCTTGGATGCATCACTGTAGATGTCAAAGGCCTTGTCACTTTCTGGAACAGTCAGGATGGGAGCACTAGTCAATCTTTTCTTCAGTTCTAGGAAACTGTGCTCGCATTTATCTGACCACTCAAACTTCTGGTTCTTTCTGGTCAGGGCTGTCAGTGGAGAGGCTATTCTGGAAAAGTCCTCCACAAATTTTCTATAATATCCTGCCAGGCCTAAGAAGCTTCTGATTTCACTGGCATTCTTGGGTCTACACCAGTTGCTGACTGCTTCTATCTTGGCTGGATCAACTTGAATGCCTTCTTTGGATACAATGTGACCTAGGAAGGCCACCTGATCTAGCCAAAACTCACACTTTGAGAATTTTGCATAGAGCTTCTCCTGCTGAAGGATCTGCAGCACTATCCTCAAGTGTGTAGCATAGTCCTCTGGAGTCTGTGAGTATATGAGAATATCGTCAATAAATACAATGACGAATTTATCGAGATACTCCCTGAAGATGTGGTTCATCAGCTCCATGAAGATTGCTGGAGCATTGGTTACTCCAAAAGGCATCACTACAAATTCGTAGTGGCCGTATCTTGTCCTGAAGGCCATCCTGGGGATGTCACTTTCTTTAACCTTTAGCTGATGATACCCAGAACGCAGGTCTATCTTCGAGAACACTGTAGCCCCTTTGAGTTGATCAAATAAATCATCTATTCTAGGAAGGGGGTACTTGTTCTTGATGGTTACCTTGTTCAGAGCTCTGTAGTCTATGCACAGACGCATAGACCCGCCCTTCTTCTTGACGAAAAGTATAGGAGCTCCCCAAGGTGAATGACTCGGGCGAATGAAGCCCTTGTCTAGTAGCTCCTGGAGTTGCTCTTGTAATTCCTTCAACTCTGCTGGAGACATACGATATGGGGACTTCGAGACCGGACCGGTATCGGGCACTAGCTCGATCTCGAATTCCACTTCTCTATTGGGAGGTAGTCCGGGTAGTTCTTCTGGAAATACTTCTGGATATTCGCAGACTACCCGTACATCCTCCTGCTTGAGTTCTTTCTTTGCTTCTGAGTCCACTACGTGTGCAAGAAAATCAGCACACCCTTGCTCTAGCATCTGGTGGGCTGCCAAGGCTGAGAGAAATTTCTGAGTCTTCCTCCTTGGGGCTCCTTGAAACTCGAATGGTGGTTCTCCTTCTGGGCTGAAAACCACCTTCCTTCTACGGCAGTCCACTGAAGCGCAGTACTTACTGAGGAAATCCATCCCATGGTTTACTTGTGCCTGGGAAATTCCCTGGCTTCAGTTTCTTCGACTGAATGAGGTATGCTTCTTGCCTTACTCTCCCGAGCCACCACCTCTAAGAGATTTGGTGGTGGTACTGACTCTATTACCCCTTGCCCTCTAGGAACTTGCTCCTCGTTTTGGGCCTTTCTAGGGCATCCTCAAATGTATAACTTAACACTTAACGGTAATGTTCTCAAACTTGCTTTAGGATACAACAATACCTGGTCTTGTTTCTCATCTCATTTCTTAGTCCTATAGTTCGTCCTTGGGCTTAGTAAGACCTTGGTCTTACTCAGAACTTTTATCGGACACCTTACATGCCGAAATCCTCCAAACCTTGTGTTTGGGCAAATCAAGACCTTGGTCTTGCTATACTAAGATCACAACATGAAGGACGTCCTCCACTCCTGCTGTGGGTGGTGTAGGGGGCACTGGGTGCTGATTTGCCATCAGTGTGGCGATGGTCTTCTGTTATTCTGAAATCTAAGCTTGCATTTGAGCAATGACTGCCATCAGGTTTGGCTGTTCTGTGCCAGGCTCATTGTCATCTTGAACTGGGGTTCCGTTCCTTGTATTAGGGGCTCGGCCTCTTCTTGCCCTCTAATAATGCATAAGGAAACAAGAAATCACTACTACATCTCTAGGTATAAACTTGTCTTCTTACTTAGTATCCTAATATCCATTCTAGGGATTAAACATGATTCCGTGATACTAAGGTATTAAACATGCTTCCTTATTCTATGCACATATAAGTAAGTACTTAAGCATTTCTCTATACTGAAGTTAAGTAAAGGAGCAATAGAAAAACTGAAACTTAAAGCTTTCTTACTTGAAGACGGCAAGGTTGATGCTGATGTGTGTGTGATGCTGGAGAATGGGAACTACTCTGATACCAACTGTAGCGACCCGCCTTCTCTGCCTTAGACGGATCGTTACTTTATCTACTTCTTGACTCTAATGCACGACTAAGAATGCGGAAATCTTTTTTTTTCTTTTAAATTCATCTAGGGATGATATTCTAACTTTAATAGTCATGCATGATACAATGGCACACTTCCTTTCTTTTTTTTTTTAAAAAAAAAAACAAAACAACTTTTATTTTAACTGCTTTGCCAGGATTTGACCCCTAGACCTCTTAGTTGTAACAATAAAGCACTAACCAGCTGCCCTACACAGCTTCTCTTTAATGATACCAGTCAACTGCTATATAGCAGTCGACTGCTACCAGGCGACTGACCTTTTGGCAGTTGCCTGGTGCATCGAACAGAAGTTACTGTTCGATAGGGCAGGTGACTGGTCCTGTACCAGTCGACTGGTACGCCTGAAAATCTGAAATTCAGATTCGAAGCCTTGTTTCAAAACTCCACCAAACATATGGTTTCAAGCCATACAAAGACACAACATCATTTCTATACTCTATACTAGTTTCCTAAACATTTTAGCCAATCAAAACAACTTCATAAACTCGAAATTAGGACTTTTTGCGGAAGTAAATGAGCTATGAAAATCTATAAGAGCTTTAACTAGAGTTTTGTACCAAACTTCACTTCTATGCATTCATAACACCAAATACATGTTCTATAACCTTGCTAAAGCATTATGAAATGTGAATGCAATTTTTCTAAACATATTTAAGCAATAAAAACTTGATTCAAAGGGGAACTAGTACTATCTTGGCACATGCATCAATATCTCCAACAAAGTATCAATATTCCAAACTACTCACACTTCTACTCATCCAATGCAATCATAAGGATATGTATGCTAAATGAAATGACATGGAATCTTTACTCTAAGAAATTGAGCATGTAAAACTATCCAAAGCTTAAATGTTCGCTAATCTCCATAAAGTAATAACTTGGAATTTGAATAAACTTAAACATTGTAATTCAAATAACTAAATTGTCTCGTCTCAAGGATCTCTCCAAAATCAGCCACCACACACACGTCGCTCAGCATCGCCTTGTCGCCTTCCTTCAGAATTGTTTGTCTTTACCTTTACCTACAGTAAGAGGAAATGCATCTATAAGCATAAAGCTTAGTAAGTACTATCTAGCTCACAAAATCTCGAAATGTGCTAACATGTTTTTAAACAATGGAAAATCACATGAATACTTTATGCTGAAAGAAACACTAAAACATGTATAACTCAAAACATACATACTCAAGCATTAACAAGTCTTAACTTACTTTTCCTTGGCTTAACTTGAAACTTTAGCAATTCTTGAACTTTAAATCTTTCTTTAACTTTTATAAAACTTTCTTAAACTTTAGAAAACTTTGCTAAAGCATATACTTGAAAATAATAATAACTTGGATCCACTTAAGACGTAAGTACCATCTTATGCGGGTTCCCTAAAAGGTTGGGGTAGCGAGCCACCAATCCTAATAGAGCAGACCTTGGTCTACCAAGGCCAAGACCTTGGAATTGGACACCTGGATTTCTTTAACGACGCCCTTGGACGCCGGGTACTGGCCTTATAAAATAAAATAGCTTTTCTTTCTTCTCTTTCTTATCTTTAAATGCCTTGGCATTTTAATGAGCCTCTTGTGTGCCCAAATCCCTAAGTCTTGACTTTTGGAGATTTCTTAAGGCCTTGGCCTTTTCTTTTCTTATCTTTATCTTCTCTTTTCTTTTCTCATAGCTTTTCTTGGACCCTAAACTCACATAGAGTACCAAATCAAACATATATAAGCATATAATGAACTAAGATCACATGCAAATACTTAAACAAAAAGGAAATATCTCTTTTAAAAAAAACTTTTAAAGGAAATTCTTGCGGAAAAACCGCCTCTTACTGCAGGTGAGCAGTACTTACATTGGTTTCCTTGAACTTACAACCAAAATTGACGTCTAGGGCTCGGGAGAAGCTTGAAATCTCTACGAACCGTCCGTGCCTACGTGTTCTTCTCGTCGAGACGGACGAAACGCTCCGTCTCCTTGGTTCCCTCTTGGTCGGCGCCCCCTTGGAAGAGGAGAGGAAGTCTCGGCTTGATGTTGGCGTGCGCACAAGAGAGGGGAAGAGGATTCCCGTGCGTGTGTCGCGCGGCTAGGGTGAGGAAGAGAGAAAACCAAAAATCCAATTTCCTCTCTTAACTTATCTATTTATACTTATGGGGCGGATTGACCTAACTACAACTTATCTATTGGTTCGCTTATTTTATATCAACAAAACGAACTAGCCCAGCTGGTCCGCCCACTCTTCTCTCATATCGCAGGTGACTGGTTCGATTCCCACCTATGCGATTTTTTATTTTTACCCCTTTTTGCCACTGTCGTTTACGGAAAAATTCTATAAAAATATCCATAAATTTGGAATAAATTCTAAGATATTTCTAAAATTAGTTTCAAGAATTTTCGGGCTATCTCTTTTAATAAAATACTAAACGGACTCGAAAAATTCCCTAAAAATATTCTAAAAATTTCTAAAAATATCTAGAATATTTCTAAAACATTTCTAACTAATTTCAAGGACTTTAAGGACTTAAAGTGGAAATTTTGTGGCGTTACAAATTTAGCTTTTGAATTCAATTCTTTTAATATTCAAGGTATTTTGCCAATAAAATTTGAATCTAATTTTGTAGGCTTTGAAGGATCATGGACCTAGATTGGATTGGATCAAGTTGAGCCAGAATTGGACTAGGATCAAGACGATCAAGCATTGGATGAATACGGGTCGTCCGATCAAGGAACAAGTAGATCTGAGCCATCTGTGAACTTCTGATCAATCCGAGCTCAAAATAGGGCTAATCATGACCACAGATCAAGATCTAAAAGTTTGGACCAAATCAGAGTCGATTTGACCGTCGGATCAAGTATGGGAGAGTTTCAACCGTCTATTC
>JAGFNQ010009005.1:150906-201975 GCA_024364735.1 Boesenbergia rotunda | reverse complement strand
TTCCTCTCCAGCCATCATCACCTTGGGATTGGGCGCAAGTCATCTTCCTCCTTCTCGCCGGAATTGTGATTCCGGCCAACCTTGGTAGTGAGTTTTTCCGATGTGATTACTTCTCTCTTGGTTTTCTTGTCGCGTTCTCGGAGAATCTAGTAGTTCTCGAGAACACGAAACTCGTGGCTTTGCGAAGTCATCCCGAAGATACTCGGCGTGGACGCGAATAGAGGCGGAGCTTCCGAGGGACGCTTACGGTTGGATCTCGTCCCTTCCTTCGAGTTACGCGAGGTAATAAGTAAATTAGTTTACGTTTCTGCAAAATTTTAAATATATGATCATGTCTACACAAGATAAAGTTGCATGCTTAGATGTGTGGTTAAATAATTTGAGAAATTATTTATGCTAAACCTTCCGCTGCACGTAATTAATTTTAAAATTACGAACCCGCATCCATGTCAACATGCACCCGGTCCCAACAGTGGTATCAGAGCCGGTTAGTGTTCGACATAATCATATAATTGTTTTGCGGAAAACTTTGTCATGATCTCAATTTTGGAAAATTTTCCAATTATGGAAACTTTCCAATTATGGTAAATTTCGATTTAGGAATTTCAAAGTTTGGAAATCATCATGAAATTTCGCAAACTTTTGAAATATCCCTGTTTCTGAAATTTTATGATAATTGTGAAAACTTTCCATTTTTGGAAACTTTCCAATTTTGGAAATTCCTATTTTGGAAATTTTCCAATTTTGGAAAAACGTAAGTTTTCTTTGTACCAGAAACTTACAATTATTCTGAAAACCTTTTATTTTGGAAACTTTCCATTTATGGAAAGCTCGCAATTTTGGGCACTTTCTTTCAAGAAAGTCTAGACAAATTATGGGAATATTAATTGGCATTTAAATTCATAATTGGAAATTAAATTATTTACAAAATTCTTTATTTTGGATTGAGCCTCGGGGAGCCGTCCAATTTAAAGTTAGTTGTTATAATTAAATTTCCTAAATTGAATTTAAACTGTCAAATGTTTAATTTGGATTGAGCCTCGGGAGCCGTCCAAATTATATTATCAATAAATTCTTATTTTGGATTGAGCCTCGGGGAGCCGTCCAAATTAAGTTATTGATATTAATTTTTCATAAATAAAATATGTGATCAAATCTTGGAAATTTTGAGGTGATTCTCAAACGATAATTTCCTTATTTGATTTATGAGGTGATGCTCTTACATATTATTGTCTCCAAAATTAATTAGGAAAATTTTTCCTATAGAGTATATTTCCTTAAATAAGATTTTCATGAAAATAATATGTGGTTGAATTAAGGAAATCTGTCTCTTAATTTAATAAGATTTGATTTAGAGAAATCAAAGTCTTAAACATATTATTTCCGAAATTGATTATGATCATAATTTAGGAAATTGTTTCCCAAAACAATTCCTTGAATAAAGTATGAAATTAGAATTAGGAAATCCGGTTCCTAATTCAATTAATGAGACTTGATAAATTAAGTCACATACATACTTTATTAAGGAAATCGTTAGTACATGACATAATTATATGTCATGAATGTGCTTAAAAGAAAAAGATGAGACCCAAAATCCCTTACAAAATATTAAGGCCAACACCTTCCATTAATATGGTTAGAACCGGAGTTTTGTTTCTCGTTTGGGTTGATGGACACATCCATGCCCGGCTTGAACCTCAACATGTTCAAACCATGGAATTAGTTTATGATTAATATAGTTGGAGTCAGAGGTCAATCCTTAGTTTTGGTTGTTGGACACATCCAAGCCTGACTAAACGGTTGAATGAGCTCCAACCATATTAAAACTATTTCTTGATTAATGGGTCAGCCTTAAGCTTGGAGCATCGATTTGTTGTGCCACAGCCAAGGTCGATGTAAAGAGAGGTGCAGTTGGGTGCTATGTATATTGTTGCATACTTGTTAATGAGTTAACAACCCAATGATATATGCAAACATTCAATTAGTTGATAGCATAATGTGATAGTTACATATGTGTAATATGTAATCGGTATAATTACCTACCTTCATAGCTAAGAATAACTTGATGGACTCCAGCCATGGTTGTTCTTATCTATGGTTGGATATCAACCTATTTGGAGATGTTCCTACGATCTCCCGAATTGATAAAAAGGGTTATTCAATTCGAAAAATAAATAGGATTTAATTAATGTATATTGATGCATTCTTTATCATTCTCATCACATAACCTCAATTTGTATTTCTAGGATAATCACCTGATCATGTCTTCTCTGAATTTGCGTTCCATTTTGGACACCAATAAGTTAACTAAGGCCAAAAGGATTGAAAAGCACCAAAAGGCACTTGCCATCACTGCGGCAAGGAGGGCCACTGGCGAAGAAACTGCAAGGTTTATCTTGAGTCCTTGAAGAAGAAGGCATCCGATGCCCCATCCTCTTCAGGCATCTTCGTTATTGAATGTCACTCTATTTCCTCGTACACCTGGGTACTTGATACTGGGTGTAGCTCACATATATGTAATGACATACACGGGCTAAGGAATAGAAGAAGACTCGTCAAGGGAGAAGCGAATTTGCGAGTTGGAAATGGAGCAAAGATTGCTGCTATTGCCATCGGAACATATTTGCTAAAGCTCCCTACTGGACTTGTCTTAGAATTGGATAATTGTTATTTTGTTCCTTCGTTAATAAAGAACATTGTATCTATTTCATGCTTGAATGAAAAGGGTTACCATTTAACTTTTAGTAACAATTGCTGTTACATAACTTTAAATGGTGTTCTTTATGGGACCGGAACTTTATGCAATGGTATCTACACGTTAGATTTATCCGGTGACGTTTTCAATATCGAAGTTAGCAACAAACGTGCTCGAATAGATAATCAAATAGACTCCTATACGTGGCATTGTCGTCTTGGCCATGTAAGCAAGAAACGCATGACCAAATTACACCGATGTGGAATTCTGGAATCATTTGAACCTGGTTCATTTGATACATGCGAATCATGCTTAAAAGGCAAGATGACCAAATTACCCTTTTCCGAAAAAGGTAAACCAGTGGGAGAATTGCTTGGTCTAATACATACTGATGTATGTGGACCAATGTCAACTCTTGCACAAGGAGGCTATAGCTACTTCATTACCTTTATCGATGATCACTCACGATTCGGGTATGTGTTCTTAATGAAACACAAATCTGAAGCTTTTGAGAAATTCAAAGAGTTCAGAAGTGAAGTAGAGAAACAGCTTGGCAAAAGTATTAAGATACTTCGATCCGATCGGGGTGGTGAATACTTAAGTCAAGAGTTTCAAGATTATCTTAGGGACAATGGGATATTGTCTCAATGGACTCCGCCATATACACCACAGCATAATGGTGTATCTGAGAGGCGTAACCGAACCTTGATGGACATGGTTAGATCTATGATGAATCATGCAACTCTTCCAAAATCCTTTTGGGGCTATGCGCTTAAGACAGCTGTTTACTTGCTAAACAGAGTCCCGACCAAGGTAGTCTCTACTACTCCATATGAGACGTGGAATAGTAAGAAACCTCATTTATCTCACCTAAAGATATGGGGTTGTCCTGCTTATGTAAAGCGGACTGTATCAGACAAATTGGATGCTAAGTCTGATAAATGTCTATTTATTGGATACCCTAAGGAAACGAAGGGTTACCAATTCTATCATCCCTTGGAACAAAAGGTGTTTGTTTCAAGGCATGCTGTATTTCTAGAAAAAGAATTTCTTTTACAAGAAAACAGTGGGAGTAGCATTGAACTTGAAGAAGTTCAAGAAACTCCAATAGACATTACAGAGACACCTAGTCTAGACCCACAACCAATAACTCATAATGATGAGCTATCAGTTGAACCTAAAACGACACCACTTCTTCGTAGGTCTGATAGGACACGCAATATTCCAGAGAGATACGGATTTCTCATAAGTGAATCGAACGACGTGTTACTCATTAACAATGACGAACCTATCAGTTATGAAGATGTTCTGAAAAATTCAGAAAGGGATAAGTGGCTTGAAGCCATGAAGTCGGAAATGGATTCCATGTACAAAAATCAAGTATGGGACTTGGATAACCCACCTAAAGGGATTAAGCCCATAGGGTGCAGGTGGGTTTTCAAGAAGAAAACTGACATGGAAGGTAATGTTGTTACCTTTAAGGCTAGATTAGTGGCAAAAGGATATCATCAGAAACAAGGAATTCATTATGACGAAACCTATTCGCCAGTAGCTATGCTTAAATCCATTCGGATGCTCCTGGCCATAGCAGCTCATTATGATTATGAGATATTGCCAATGGATGTGAAAACAACTTTCCTTAATGGAAACCTGCTTGAGGATGTATACATGATACAACCTGAAGGTTTCGCATCAGTCAATAAAACCAAAGTATGCAAGCTTCGACGATCCATATATGGACTAAAAGAAGCATCCAGGAGCTGGAACATCCGTTTTGATGAGACAATCAAATAGTTTGATTTCTCACAAAATCCTTACGAACCTTGTGTGTACAAGAAGGTTAGTGGGAGTATAGTCGTATTCCTGGTGTCGTATGTCGATGACATATTACTTATAGGAAACGATATATCAGTCTTACAGTCAGTTAAAATTAACTTTCTCCATGAAAGACCTGAATGAAGCAACCTATATCCTTGGGATTAGAATCTATAGAGATAGATCAAAACGGTTGCTTGGTCTTTCGTAGTCTACATATATAGACCGAGTGCTAGAAAGGTTTAGCATGTCGGAATCCAAGAAAGGTTACCTTCCCATCAGGCATGGGATCAACCTTTCGAAGTCTATGTGTCCGCGCACAGAAGACGAGAGGATTTGCATGAATAAGATTCCTTATGCATCCGCGATAGGATCTATCATGTATGCTATGTTATGTACTAGGCCCGATGTATCGTATGCTCTGAGCGTCACAAGCAGATACCAGTCTGATCCAGGAATGGATCATTGGGCGGCTGTCAAGACAATCCTCAAGTACTTGAGAAGAACTAAGGATGTGTTCCTAATATATGGAGAAGGTGATATGATAATACGTGGGTATACAGATGCCAGTTTCCAGACAGATAAGGATGACTCCAAATCTCAGTCCGGATACGTATTTATTTTGAATGGAGGCGCAATAAGTTGGAAGAGTTCCAAGCAAGACACCGTAGCGGATTCTACCACGGAAGCGGAATATATTGCAGCTTCGGAAGCAGCAAAGGAAGCAGTCTGGATCAAGAAGTTTGTCTCAGAACTTGGTGTGGTTCCAACCATTGATGAAGCAATACCGGTTTATTGCGACAACAATGGAGCTATTGCACAAGCGAAGGAACCAAGGTCTCATCAGCGATCCAAACATGTGCTTCGCCGCTATCATCTGATCAGAGAGATTATAAGTAGGAATGATATACAAATTGAGAAAATTCCCACTGAAAGGAATTTAGCGGATCCTTTAACTAAGGCCTTGCCTCAAAGCAAGTTTGAGGGTCATGTTAGAGCCTGTGGTATTGGATACCGTAGCGATTGGCATTAGGCCAAGTGGGAGTTTGTTAGTGATATGAGAAAAGTGTCCTAAGGCAATCGCCTTATGATTGTAATCATTTATTTTAATAAATGAATATTCACTATTTGAGTATACATGTTTATGTATTTGATTGAGATCTTAAACTCATTTACTGAATGTCCGCAATACAATTCACAGCATGAGAGAATTTGTGATGAATTCACAACTAGTGATTATCTCTACATGTGCAATTGTGAAGTATTGAAATTGTCCCTAGTCGATGAATTGATAAATACGGACACTATCAATTCTGTTGAGACTAGCATGGGTTATTCTCTAATCAGCTGATTCTCACTGGCTGGTGACATTGGGATGTCCGGAGATAAACATGAATGCTAGTTAAGGGAACTAGTTCATTGGAGTGACTGGCTGTAAAACTTCATATGGTAGTCTATATATAGATATGTCAATGAAGTTCTTACTGCAGCTTAAGTGCGATGTTCCTTTGACTTGCGGTGTTCAAGTCATCTTGGTCATGGAGACTTATACTTTGACATCTTAAGCAAGCATCTCCAAGGAGGTGTGGACCCAGGATGATTGGGTATAAGCCGAAGTGCCCGAAGATGTTTGAACAGCCTACAAAGGATTCACCACTCCTTGCGAGGAGATGTATACCCAAGGCCTATCGTCGGATTGTTACTCGAAGCCTCTGGCCAGAGCATGACATGTTCAGAGTATGAATCTCTTAAATACATGAGAGTAATTAGAATCCGTAGGACGAGAAAACGTTACTTGGGCTAGGTGTGACGTAGTCAGCCTAGTGGGGACTGGCACACATAGACCATGTCCTGAACCAAGTGGGTATAAGATGGTGAAGGGAATGGGGCATGATTCATTATAGCTGCTGAAGGGTTTCAGAATTGTTTCTGAGGTCAACCGTTGATCTTTCGATTAATTGGGGATCATGATGTACTACTAGGTGTCTCTCATTATCGTTCTATAATTGATTAATTATAGACGACCAACATAAATCGAAAGCCTATTTAGTCACACGCACTATGAGTAATCGGTGAGATTTAAAACGAGTTGAAAATTGGATTTTCCAATCAACAGAGATTAGGTTTGGTTAAGCCAAACGATAAGTCGAATCTGAATTTTTCAGAGACGCATCGGAAGCGTAACATGGCTAAGTCTTTTGAAGACTTAATAGATGAATTAAATAAGTTTAATTTATTAGGGCGTGGCTTGGATAGGCCGGCTAAAGAGGGTCTCCATCCTCTTTGCTTGGCCGACCACAACAAAGGAAGGGAACCAAATTTTTGGTTCAATTTATAAAATAAACCAAGTGTGGTTTGTTTTATAAAATTATGGATGATATAAATTTTTATATAATAAACCAAGGTTTGGTTTATTTTTCATGGAAATTAAAATGAACCATGGATTGGTTTATTTTATTTTATAAAATCAATCAAGGATTGATTTACCATGATAAGAAAATTTATTCCATAAGAAAAAAGGAGACTTGGTCGGTTTTTATCATGAATTAAAATATGATAAAACTTGGCATGATGGAATAAGTCAAAGAAAATTTATTCCATAAGAAAAAACAGACTTGGCGGTTGAGAGGCCACTATATAAAGGACCCAAGGCAAGGCTTGGAAATCAATCGAAGTATTCTTGCCTGGGCTCTCTCCCTCTCCTCCCTTCTTCCTCTTGGCCGGCCACAAGGTTCTTCTCTCTTCTTCTTGCCGTGAGCACAAGGAGAAGCACTGAGGCGACGAAGTTCTTCCGTTGGGATGATCTTCCTCTCCAGCCATCATCACCTTGGGATTGGGCGCAAGTCATCTTCCTCCTTCTCGCCGGAATTGTGATTCCGGCCAACCTTGGTAGTGAGTTTTTCCGATGTGATTACTTCTCTCTTGGTTTTCTTGTCGCGTTCTCGGAGAATCTAGTAGTTCTCGAGAACACGAAACTTGTGGCTTTGCGAAGTCATCCCGAAGATACTCGGCGTGGACGCGAATAGAGGCGGAGCTTCCGAGGGACGCTTACGGTTGGATCTCGTCCCTTCCTTCGAGTTACGCGAGATAATACGTAAATTAGTTTACGTTTCTATAAAATTTTAAATATATGATCATGTCTACACAAGATAAAGTTGCATGCTTAGATGTGTGGTTAAATAATTTTAGAAATTATTTATGCTAAACCTTCCGCTGCACATAATTAATTTTAAAATTACGAACCCGCATCCATGTCAACATGCACCCGGTCCCAACAGTGGTATCAGAGCCGGTTAGTGTTCGACATAATCATATAATTGTTTTGCGGAAAACTTTGTTATGATCTCAATTTTGGAAAATTTTCCAATTATGGAAACTTTCCAATTATTGTAAATTTTCGATTTATGAATTTCAAAGTTTGGAAATCATTATGAAATTTCGCAAACTTTTGAAATATCCCTGTTTCTGAAATTTTATGATAATTGTGAAAACTTTCCATTTTTGGAAACGTTCCAATTTTGGAAATTCCCTATTTTGGAAATTTTCCAATTTTGAAAAAACGTAAGTTTTCTTTGTACCAGAAACTTATAATTATTCTGAAAACCTTTTAATTTTAGAAACTTTCCATTTATGGAAAGCTCGCAATTTTGGGCACTTTCTTTCAAGAAAGTCTAGACAAATTATGGGAATATTAATTGGCATTTAAATTCATAATTGGAAATTAAATTATTTACAAAACTTTTTATTTTGGATTGAGCCTCGGGGAGCCGTCCAATTTAAAGTTAGTTGTTATAATTAAATTTTCTAAATTGAATTTAAACTATCAAATGTTTAATTTGGATTGAGCCTTGGGGAGCCGTCCAAATTATATTATCAATAAATTCTTATTTTGGATTGAGCTTCGGGGAGCCATCCAAATTAAGTTATTGATATTAATTTTCCATAAATAAAATATGTGATCAAATCTTGGAAATTTTGAAGTGATTCTCAAACGATAATTTCCTTATTTGATTTATGAGGTGATGCTCTTACATATTATTGTCTCCAAAATTAATTAGGAAAATTATTTCCTGTAGAGTATATTTCTTTAAATAAGATTTTCATGAAAATAATATGTGGTTGAATTAAGAGAATCTGTCTCTTAATTTAATAAGATTTGATTTAGAGAAATCAAAGACTTAAACATATTATTTCCGAAATTGATTATGATAATTTAGGAAATTGTTTTCCAAAACAATTCCTTGAATAAAGTACGAAATTAGAATTAGGAAATCTGGTTCCTAATTCAATTAATGAGACTTGATAAATTAAGTCACATACATACTTTATTAAGGAAATCGTTAGTACATGACATAATTATATGTCATGAATGTGCTTAAAAGAAAAAGATGAGACCCAAAACCCCTTACAAAATATTAAGTCCAACACCTTCCATTAATATGGTTAGAACCGGAGTTTTGTTTCTCGTTTGGGTTGATGGACACATCCATGCCCGGCTTGAACCTCAACATGTTCAAACCATAGAATTAGTTTATGATTAATATAGTTGGAGTCAGAGGTCAATCCTTAGTTTTGGTTGTTGGACACATCCAAGCCTGACTAAACGGTTGAATGAGCTCCAACCATATTAAAACTATTTCTTGATTAATGGGTCAGCCTTAAGCTTGGAGCATCGATTTGTTGTGCCACAGCCAAGGTCGATGTAAAGAGAGGTGCAGTTGGGTGCTATGTATATTGTTGCATACTTGTTAATGAGTTAACAACCCAATGATATATGCAAACATTCAATTAGTTGATAGCATAATGTGATAGTTACATATGTGTAATATGTAATCGGTATAATTACATACCTTCATAGCTAAGAATAACTTGATGGACTCCAGCCATGGTTGTTCTTATCTATGGTTGGATATCAACCTATTTGGAGATGTTCCTACGATCTCCCGAATTGATAAAAAGGGTTATTCAATTCGAAAAATAAATAGGATTTAATTAATGTATATTGATGCATTCTTTATCATTCTCATCACATAACCTCAATTTGTATTTCTAGGATAATCAGCTGATCATGTCTTCTCTGAATTTGCGTTCCATTTCGGACACCAATAAGGTAACTCAGGCCAAAAGGATTAAAAAGTCACTTGCCATCACTGCGGCAAGGAGGGCCACTGGCGAAGAAACTGCAAGAATTATCTTGAGTCCTTGAAGAAGAAGGCATCCGATGCCCCATCCTCTTCAGGCGTCTTCGTTATTGAATGTCACTCTATTTCCTCGTACACCTGGGTACTTGATACTGGGTGTAGCTCATATATATGTAATGACATACACGGGCTAAGGAATAGAAGAAGACTCGTCAAGGGATAAGCGAATTTGCGAGTTGGAAATGGAGCAAAGATTGCTGCTATTGCCATCGGAACATATTTGCTAAAGCTCCCTACTGGACTTGTCTTAGAATTGGATAATTGTTATTTTGTTCCTTCGTTAATAAAGAACATTGTATCTATTTCATGCTTGAATGAAAAGGGTTAACATTTAACTTTTAGTAATAATTACTGTTACATAACTTTAAATGGTGTTCTTTATGGGACCGGAACTTTATGCAATGGTATCTACACGTTAGATTTATCCGGTGACATTTTCAATATCGAAGTTAGCAACAAACGTGCTCGAATAGATAATCAAATAGACTCCTATACGTGGCATTGTCGTCTTGGCCATGTAAGCTAGAAACGCATGACCAAATTATACCGATGTGGAATTCTGGAATCATTTGAACCTGGTTCATTTGATACATGCGAATCATGCTTAAAAGGCAAGATGACCAAATTACCCTTTTCCGAATAAGGTAAACCAGTGGGAGAATTGCTTGGTCTAATACATACTGATGTATGTGGACCAATGTCAACTCTTGCATAAGGAGGCTATAGCTACTTCATTACCTTTATCGATGATCACTCACGATTCGGGTATGTGTTCTTAATGAAACACAAATCTGAAGCTTTTGAGAAATTCAAAGAGTTCAGAAGTGAAGTAGAGAAACAGCTTGGCAAAAGTATTAAGATACTTCGATCCGATCGGGGGGTGAATACTTAAGTCAAGAGTTTCAAGATTATCTTAGGGACAATGGGATATTGTCTCAATGGACTCCGCCATATACACCACAGCATAATGGTGTATCTGAGAGGCGTAACCGAACCTTGATGGACATGGTTAGATCTATGATGAATCATGCAACTCTTCCAAAATCCTTTTGGGGCTATGCGCTTAAGACAGCTGTTTACTTGCTAAACAGAGTCCCGACCAACGTAGTCTCTACTACTCCATATGAGACGTGGAATAGTAAGAAACCTCATTTATCTCACCTAAAGATATGGGGTTGTCCTGCTTATGTAAAGCGGACTGTATCAGACAAATTGGATGCTAAGTCTGATAAATGTCTATTTATTGGATACCCTAAGGAAACGAAGGGTTACCAATTCTATCATCCCTTGGAACAAAAGGTGTTTGTTTCAAGGCATGCTGTATTTCTAGAAAAAGAATTTCTTTTACAAGAAAATAGTGGGAGTAGCATTGAACTTGAAGAAGTTCAAGAAACTCCAATAGACATTACAGAGACACCTAGTCTAGACCCACAACCAATAACTCATAATGATGAGCTATCAGTTGAACCTAAAACGACACCACTTCTTCGTAGGTCTGATAGGACACGCAATATTCCAGAGAGATACGGATTTCTCATAAGTGAATCGAACGACGTGTTACTCATTAACAATGACGAACCTATGAAGATGTTCTGAAAAATTCAGAAAGGGATAAGTGCCTTGAAGCCATGAAGTCGGAAATGCATTCCATGTACAAAAATCAAGTATGGGACTTGGTTAACCCACCTGAAGGGATTAAGCCCATAGGGTGCAAGTGGGTTTTCAAAAAGAAAACCGACATGGAAGGTAATGTTGTTACCTTTAAGTCTAGATTAGTGGCAAAAGGATATCGTCAGAAACAAGGAATTCATTATGACGAAACCTATTCGCTAGTAGCTATGCTTTAATTCATTCGGATGCTCCTGGCCATAGTTGCTCATTTTGATATGAGATATGGCAAATGGATGTGAAAACAACTTTCCTTAATGGAAACCTGCTTGAGGATGTATACATGATACAACCTGAATGATTCACATCGGTCAATAAAACCAAAGTATGCACGGTTCGACGATCCATATATGGACTAAAGGAAGCATCTAGGAGCTGGAACATCCGTTTTGATGAGACAATCAAAGAGTTTGATTTCTCACAAAATCCTTACGAACCTTGTGTGTACAAGAAGGTTAGTGGGAGTACAGTCGTATTCCTGGTGTCGTATGTCGATGACATATTACTTATAGGAAACGATATATCAGTCTAACAATCAGTTAAAATTTGATTGTCCAAAACTTTCTCCATGAAAGACCTGGGAGAAGCAACCTATATCCTCGGCATTTGAATCTATAGAGATAGATCAAAACGGTTGCTTGGTCTTTCGCAGTCTACATATATAGACCGAGTGCTAGAAAGGTTAAGCATGTCGGAATCCAAGAAAGGTTACCTTCCCATCAGGCATGGGATCAACCTTTCGAAGTCTACGTCTCCACGCACAGAAGATGAGAGGATTTGCATGAATAAGATTCCTTATGCATCCGCGATAGGATCTATCATGTATGCTATGTTACGTGATAGTTTAATGAGAGAAGTATCCTAAGGCAATCGCCTTATGATTGTAATCATTTACTTTAATAAAAGAATATTCACTATTTGAGTATACATGTTCATGTATTTGATTGAGATCTTAAACTCATTTACTGAATGTCCGCAATACAATTCACAGCATGAGATAATTTGTGATGAATTCACAACTAGTGATTATCTCTACATGTGCAATTGTGAAGTATTGAAATTGTCCCTAGTCGATGAATTGATAAATACAGACACTATCAATTCTGTTGAGACTAGCATGGGTTATTCTCTAATCAGCTGATTCTCACTGGCTGGTGACATTGGGATGTCCGGAGATAAACATGAATGCTAGTTAAGGGAACTAGTTCATTGGAGTGACTAGCTGTAAAACTTCATATGGTAGTCTATATATAGATATGTCAGTGAAGTTCTTACTGCAGCTTAACTGCGATGTTCCTTTGACTTGCGGTGTTCAAGTCATCTTGGTCATGGAGACTTATACTTTGACATCTTAAGCAAGCATCTCCATGGAGGTGTGGACCCAGGATGGTTGGGTATAAGCCGAAGTGCCCGAAGATGTTTGAACAGCCAACAAAGGATTCACCACTCCTTGCGAGGAGATGTATACCCAAGGCCTATCGTCGGATTATTACTCGAAGCCTCTGGCCAGAGCATCACATGATCTGAGTATGAATATCTCAGATACATGAGAGTAATTAGAATCCGTTGGACGAGAACGACATTACTTGGGCTAGGTGTGACGTAGTCAGCCTAGTGGGGACTGTCACATATAGACCGTGTCCTGAACCAAGTGGGTATAAGATGGTGAAGGGAATGAGGCACTATTCATTAAAGCTGCTGAAGGGTTTCAGAATTGTTTCTGAGGTTAACCGTTGATCTTTCGATTAATTGGGGGTCATGATGTACTGCTAGGTGTCACTCATGATCGTTTTATAATTGTTTGATTATAGACGGCCAACATAAATCGAAAGCCTATTTAGTCACACGCACTATGAGTAATCCGAGGGATTTAAAACAAGTTAAAAATTGGATTTTCCGATCAAGAGAGATAAGTCAAATCTGAATTTATCAGAGACGCATCAGAAGCTTAAAATGGCTAAGTCTTTTGAAGACTTATTAGACGAATTATATGAGTTTAATTCGTAAGGTGACGGCTTGGATTTGGCCGGCCAAAGAGGGTCCCCACCCTCTTTGGTTTGGCCGGCCACAATAACAAGGGAAACCAAATTGTTTGGTTTAAATTATAAAATAAATCGAGAGTGATTTGTTTTATAAAATTATGGATAAAGAAATTTATATAAAGAAAAATTTTATAAAGAAATTTATTCTTTTTTATGGATATTAAAATGAACCATGGATTGATTTATTTTATTTTATAAAATCAATTATGAATTGATTTTTCCATGATAAGAAAAATTTATATAGTAAATTTCTTGTAAAAATTTATTCCATAATAAAAGGGGAGACATGGTTGTTTTTATTATAAACTTAGTTATAATAAAACTTGGCATAACGGAATAATTCGTAGGAAAATTTATAAGATAAATTTCTTATGAAAATTTATTCCGTTAGAAGGGAGACTTGGCGATGGAGGGGCTACTATATAAAGGAACCAAGGCAAGGCTTGAATTCCAATCAAGAGATTAAGAAGCAAGCCCTCTCTCTCTCCTTCTCTCCCTCTACCTCCTCTAGGGCCAGCGCCCTCTACCTCCTCTAGGGCCGGCGCCCTCTCCCTCCTCTAGGGCCGGCGCCCCTTCTAGTTGCCTTGACCCACATCCACCAAGAAGGTGCCGAAGAAGAAGAAGAAGCGGGTCGCAACTCCTTCTTTCCCCGGAATCTTGATTCCGTTACTTGGTGGTTAGTTTCCATCTCTCTCTCTTGATATTCTTGTCGTTCCTTTGGAGAATCTAGTAGTTCTTGTCGGCACGAAACTCGTGGCTTTGCGAAGTCATCCCGAAGAGAATTCGGCGTGGACGTGAATAGAGGCGGAGCTTCCATGGGACGCTACGGTTGGATCTCGTCCCTTTCTACGAGATACGCGAGATATTAAGTAAATTAGTTTACTTTCTGCAAAATTTTAAATGTATGATCATGTCTCCACAACTTAAGGTTGCATGCTAGATACGTGGTTAAAATAATTTAAGAAATTATTTATGTTAAACCTTCCGCTGCACGTAATTAAATTTTAAAATTACGAACCCGTATCCATGTCAGCATGCACCCGGTCCCAACATCATGTACTAGGCCCGATGTATCGTATGCTCTGAGCGTCACAAGCAGATACCAGTCTGATCCAGGAATGGATCATTGGGCGGCTGTCAAGACAATCCTTAAGTACTTGAGAAGAATTAAGGATGTGTTCCTAATATATGGAGAAGGTGATATGGTAATATGTGAGTATACAGATGTCAGTTTCCAAACAGATAAGGATAACTCCAAATCTCAGTCTAGATACGTATTTATTTTGAATGGAGGTGCAATATGTTGGAAGAGTTCCAAGGAAGACACCGTAGCGGATTCTACCACGGAAGCGGAATATATTGCAACTTCGGAAGCAACAAAGGAAGCAGTCTGGATCAAGAAGTTTGTCTCAGAATTTGGTGTGGTTCCAACCATTGATGAAGCAATACTGGTTTATTGCGACAACAATAGAGCTATTGCACAAGCGAAGGAACCAAGGTCTCATCAGCGATCCAAACATGTGCTTCGCCGCTATCATCTGATCAGAGAGATTATAAGTAGGAATGATATACAAATTGAGAAAATTCTCACTGAAAGGAATTTAGCGGATCCTTTAACTAAGGCCTTGCCTCAAAGTAAGTTTGAGGGTCATGTTAGATCCTGTGGTATTGGATACCGTAGTGATTGACATTAGGCCAAGTGGGAGTTTGTTAGTGATATGAGAAAAGTGTCCTAAGGCAATCGTCTTATGATTGTAATCATTTATTTTAATAAATGAATATTCACTATTTGAGTATACATGTATGTATTTGATTGAGATCATAAACTCATTTACTGAATGTCCGCAATACAATTCACAGCATGAGAGAATTTGTGATGAATTCACAACTAGTGATTATCTCTACATGTGCAATTGTGAAGTATTGAAATTATCCCTAGTCGATGAATTGATAAATACGGACACTATCAATTCTGTTGAGACTAGCATGGGTTATTCTCTAATCAGCTGATTCTCACTGGCTGGTGACATTGGGATGTCCGGAGATAAACATGAATGCTAGTTATGGGAACTAGTTCATTGGAGTGACTGGCTGTAAAACTTCATATGGTAATCTATATATAGATATGTCAATGAAGTTCTTACTGCAGCTTAAGTGCGATGTTCCTTTGACTTGTGGTGTTCAAGTCATCTGGTCATGGAGACTTATACTTTGACATCTTAAGCAAGCATCTCCAAGGAGGTGTGGACCCCGGATGATTGGGTATAAGCCGAAGTGCTCGAAGATGTTTGAACAGCCTACAAAGGATTCACCACTCCTTGCGAGGAGATGTATACCCAAGGCCTATCGTCGGATTGTTACTTGAAGCCTCTGGCCAGAGCATGACATGTTTAGAGTATGAATCTCTTAAATACATGAGAGTAATTAGAATCTGTAGGACGAGAAAATGTTACTTGGGCTAGGTGTGACGTAGTCAGCCTAGTGGTGACTGACACAAATAGACCATGTCCTGAACCAAGTGGGTATAAGATGGTGAAGGGAATGAGGCACGATTCATTATAGCTGCTGAAGGGTTTCAGAATTGTTTCTGAGGTCAACCGTTGATCTTTCAATTAATTGGGGATCATGATGTACTACTAGGTGTCACTCATGATCGTTCTATAATTGATTAATTATAGACGGCCAACATAAATCGAAAGCCTATTTAGTCACACGCACTATGAGTAATCCGAGGGATTTAAAACGAGTTGAAAATTAGATTTTCCAATCAAGATAGATTAGGTTTGGTTAAGCCAAACGATAAGTCGAATTTGTATTTTTCAGAGACGCATCGGAAGCGTAAAATGGATAAGTCTTTTGAAGACTTAATAGATGAATTAAATAAGTTTAATTCATTGGGGCGTGGCTTGGATGGGCCGGACAAAGAGGGTCTCCATCCTCTTTGCTTGGCCGGCCACAACAAAGGGAGAGAACCAAATTTTTGGTTCAATTTATAAAATAAACCAAGTGTGGTTTGTTTTATAAAATTATGGCTGATATAAATTTTTATATAATAAACCAAGGTTTGGTTTATTTTTTCATGGAAATTAAAATGAACCATGGATTGGTTTATTTTATTTTATAAAATCAATCAAGGATTGATTTACCATGATAAGAAAATTTATTCCATAAGAAAAAAGGAGACTTGGTCAGTTTTTATCATGAATTAAAATATTATAAAACTTGGCATGATGGAATAAGTTATAGAAAATTTATTCCATAAGAAAAAAGAGACTTGGCGGTTGCGAGGCCTCTATATAAAGGACCCAAAGCAAGGCTTGGAAATCAATCGAAGTATTCTTGCCTCGGCTCTCTCCCTCTCCTCCCTTCTTCCTCTTGGTCGGCCACAAGGTTCTTCTCCCTTCTTCTTGCCGTGAGCACAAGGAGAAGCACCGAGGCGACGAAGTTCTTCCGTTGGGACAATCTTCCTCTCCAGCCATCATCACCTTGGGATTGGGCACAAGTTATCTTCCTCCTTCTCGCCGGAATTGTGATTCCGGCCAACCTTGGTAGTGAGTTTTTCCGATGTGATTACTTCTCTCTTGGTTTTCTTGTCGCGTTCTCGGAGAATCTAGTAGGTCTCGAGAACACGAAACTTGTGGCTTTGCGAAGTCATCCCGAAGATACTCGGCGTGGACGCGAATAGAGGCGGAGCTTCCGAGGGACGCTTACGGTTGGATCTCGTCCCTTCCTTCGAGTTACGCGAGATAATACGTAAATTAGTTTACGTTTCTGTAAAATTTTAAATATATGATCATGTCTATACAAGATAAAGTTGCATGCTTAGATGTGTGGTTAAATAATTTTAGAAATTATTTATGCTAAACCTTTCGCTGCACGTAATTAATTTTAAAATTACGAACCCGCATCCATCTCAACATGCACCCGGTCCCAACAATTTATCCCTGAACCTTGTAAGTCCTCCTTGTTTGTGTTTTTGGTTTGCTTTTCATTTCTGCATCTATACTCTGTTTGGTTGTTTGCTTCCGCTGTCTAACCCTTGAAGTGCTGAAAACCTAATAGCAGCATGAATTAGTGTCTGACTAGATTCACCCCCCCTCTCTCTAGCCATCCAAGTTCCAATAGTTTCTACTTCTAAATCGAAAGGAAATAAGAAGAAGAAACAAGCTGGAGCAAAGAAAGAGATACAGGGACCTCAGGGGTGTATAAAGAAGCTAAAAGACATGTGCTTTGTGTGCAAGCAGTCTGGACATTGGTAGACGGATTGTCCCCTTCGTCAGAGTAGTACCACAGATATATTTTCTTCTTGTGTCGTTGTAACATGTTTAGCAGTGATATCTATCGGTACCTAGTGTGTAGATACGGATGCCATTAATCATATCTGCATTTTTGTGCAGGGGTTCCAGGCAACCCAATGACTACCTGAGGAGGATATCACTGACTACATGGATGGGCTATGGAGATGACCTTTAACAGTGGGAGTTTTATCAATTTCATTTATGTCTTTAGCATAGGTCGACATAGTTTTGGCTTTATAGAGATTGCCTTTATGTACTTTGTTTTTTGGAAAGAACTTTTGTTTAGTTTCTGGAATAAGATATTTCTATTGTTTTTATTTGTTAAAAGTGGAATAGAATGATTATCTATTAAAGTACATAAATAGGCAATTAGTATATAAAACCAAAAGGCTCCCAAGATGCAATTAATAGCTTATCATCTTAACTAATGTAAGAGAAAGGTTCCTTCCAAATAGAACCAAACATATATTTTGTCTCTAAGGTTTGGTTTGTTAAACTCTAGTAGGATTCAAAAACGGTCAACCAATAAACCCTTTGGTTCTTTGGTAATGGAAGACATCTCTTCCTTAAGATACTTTTGACTCTTACTAGGGAAGTAACAAAACCAAATAGGCTTGTTCTAAGCCTAGGGGCATAGAGCCAAAAATGTATAGGAATTGGTTCGTCCTGATGAGTATAAGTCCTTAATCTATCTAGAATAGAGGTGCCCTTGAATACTTTGTTTATTTGATAAACAAATATTTAAAGGAAAGCAGTACATTTATATGATGTACTGCAAGACTGAATACTTTGATGAGATCAAGAGTTCAAGTCTGATGCAGAAGAAACATCAAAGTAAAAGTAATGTGACACTACGATTGGATCGTAGTGGCAAGTACCTCTGGGGATAGTTGTAGGACTTACTTATCAGAAATTGCGATTTGTCCCAATTCATTGCACCTAGTATGCCCCAACAGAATGGTGCAACACCTGGAAGGAAGAAAGTCTCTTAAGCTAATAGTTAAGAAGATGATAAGTCACTTCAAGATTAGCTAGATTTGTCAGTAGTCTCTTAACACCATAGAAATGTGGACTAAGTAAAGGCTTAGTCTAAGGCATATTCTGTTGGGTATAGCTTGGCGGCTTTTCCTAGCAAATACCTAGTCAATCCGAGAGACCTCTCTATGTCTACGGATTAAAAATTCAATCCGAATAGAGAGTCGTTTCCCATCGACCGTCTCATGCTGTATCGAACGATCCAAATTGCAACTTAGCCAATTACCAAAATTGGCCTTGCACTTTGCTCAACCGTTCAACCGCGGAGAAGGTGACGAGTTGATTGTCGGCTTTTGTGTTTATGGTCGGAGTCCAGTTAAGAATTTATTAGATATATTTTGCAAACAAAACAATAAATTCTAACACATAAAATGACGAGACAAATAAACACATCACATACATGACATAAGGAAATACAAAGGAGCGTATGGAAGGTCATACCTAACCGATCACCTCGCGGTCTTCCACCTTATGTCCCTCCCTTCGCGAACGTCGTGTGGGCGACGATCTACCGCGATCCGAGATCACCAAAAGCCCCAACCAAATCCCTTCTTCAACCGGGCGCAAAACCCTAAACCCTAGAGTTTGCGCCGCCGAGACCTCCTCCCCTCCCATTGCGCCGCCACCCACCGGAGCTGGCTCCTAGCCCTCCGGATCAGCGGTGCACTGACGGGCCCAAATATACTAATTACTTTTGTCACGAAATGTATGGGCTCATCAAATTTAGATATGAATAAAATGAAATGAAATGCTGGAAACCCTTTTTACAATCAAAATTTGTAAATGTAATATAGGGGCCACAGGTCGTATTTTTCTCGGGGACTAGTTGACGTTGTTCGATTCGTGCTCGTATTTATGTGTCGTTTGTGTTTTCGGGTTTCAAATGAAGATTTGGGTTTTAGGGTTGCAATCTGTAATGAAGTGGCAATCAAAACGGAGAAAACCAACTAATGAACCAAACAATGTGATGGCAAGTACTAACTCCACCAATGGAAACCGAATCAACTAAAGCACTTAATCAATTTGGGAATTGATTCTGATTTCGAGGCAAAACAAATTGCTAAACAATTGCAGCAACAATATCAAATGCAAGACAGACCACATGCAACACTCTTAAACCAAATGGATACAACAATCGAGCCATGATTTCACTTGTGTGCCACATGCAAAAGAAATAAAGTGAACTTGCTTCAAAGTAGCAGGATTTTAAACTCAAATGCTAGAGTGCATTGCAATTGGTGTTGAACTCCAGAGGTTGTAATTCCAGGCCTAAACTCAGCTTGATACAAGGTTGAAAAGTGGATGCAATCTTGATACAAAGAGGATAACTCATGTGCCATTAGCTGAAACCAAATGCTTGAGCTGTAATCTAACAATTATGAATGGCTGATGGATTCAAAAACATAACAGATCTGAAGGGAAATATGCAGAAACTAATCTGATTGAAATGTAGAATTCAAAGTGGGGAAATGTGGACTGATGCAGGACCAAATTTCAGACTTGCAGAAATGGACTGCAGGAATTGAGATCAAATGCAGAAATCGAGCTGAGTTCAGAAATGGCATCAAAGTGCTACTCAAATAGAGCAACGGCAGTGTAATTTCAGCAGGTAAGCTATAATTGGCTTGATACAAACTGAACACGCAGGAAGCAAAGAATTGATACACAGCAGATTTGTAGAAATACAGAAATGCAGGAAAAGAAAACTGAGAACAATTAATTCGGAAACTCTCAAACGATTTAGAGCAATTATACCAAACAAATAGCAGAAATGATTTGAAATTGAGCTAGACTAACTGATTTCGAAATGCAGAAGCTAAAAACTGATACGCAGGATGAGAAAAACAGGAAAAAGCTGACAGAAATTGATACGCAAGGAAAGAAACGGCACGCAACAATTAAACATCAAAGCAATTGAAACTAGAAGTTGTTGTCCACTAAACAAGTTAATTAACTAACTATTTGCAGGAATTGAACCTAATTTAAGCTAGAACAATTGCATTAACGAAGTTAACGAGACTGAAACCAATTCAGAAACAGAACGAGTGCAGAAATGGAAATTATCAGCTAAGAAAACGAGATTAACCAAGGAAATCTAAACTCAATCACTCCCTAAGCTCGAAATCTTCTTGGTCGTCAATCAAGAGCCGGCTTCGAACCGCTAAGCACAGCAAATCAGAGGAAGAACAGCTTCAATCGATCACTCTGCTCAAATTGCGCAAGCTGGGAATTTCAATCCAATTTCCTTGGCCTCAGTCGATGGTGGTTGCTATGGTGATTCGCGGACCACCTGGGCTCAACTGAGAACCCCTACAGCCGGCTCAGATGGTCGGAAATGGCTTATGGAACAGGCGCAAGTGGCTGGACTGCTGAGCTGCCGAAACCCTCAAACAACCCTCTTCCGGTGCGAATTTGAGCTGAATTCTCTAATGAAGCTATCCCCAATGACTCAGAAATTGATCCAAGGTCGAGATTGAGTGGTCGCGCCCCTTTGGATTGAAGAAACAAGCTAAAAAACTGAAGAACAGCTGAAGAGGATGAACAGTGCGGCGGAGACGCGACGAGGAAGGCTGTGGGAAATTTTTCCTTAAGTAATTAACTTTGGACGGCTCAGATTGATTTGAGGAGATCCAACGGCTGATCTTGCTCTGATTGGAACCAAACTTTTATGATGATGATCTGGGGTCAGGATCTGCCTCGTGGTAGCTCGGATCCTCCAGATTTGCAACGGATGGTCCAGATCAACTCAATCAGTGAATGGACGCTCTAGAGCCCTCCTTGCTTGATCCAACGGTTGATTTAGCTCCGATTGGGATGAAACCTTCAGATCTTGATCATAGAGCTTGATCAACCCTAACCCTAGCTCGGATTGCTTCAGATCGTCCCGGATGGCTCAGATCTAGCCGCTCTTGAATCGGACGGCCCGGATTAATCGTAGGCTTAATAATTCGATCCGGTTCACATCCGACTCAAGTTTGACCCAGTATGCCCTAAGTCCTTGAACCTTTGGTGCCTACAAAAATAGATCCAAAATTTAGTGGCCAATTAATCCAATTTAATGCAAATTTGCAATTAAGTCCAAAATAAAGGTAAGTTCTAAAACCTAGGGCAATTTCACAATTAATCAATAAAAATATGAGTCAAACATGGATTTTAACATCTAAAATAATCAACAAAAATGGTACTTATCATGCACCTTGAGAGGAAGATTAAGAAGAAGAAGAAGACAAGGAACAACCTTCTTCTCAGCCACAAAAGCCCTCAATCTCCTTCTTCTTCCCTTTTGCGCCTCCGCCGCAAGGTGGCCCTTGCGCCGCCTTCTCCTCCTAGTCAGCAACTCCTCTGCCCTTCCCGAGCCTCAAGCAAGGTAGAAGAGATTCCTACCTTGCTTCCTTGAGTCTCAGCCGAAGCTTGGTGGAGGAGGAATAGAGAAAATCGAAGGGGAAAACCCTTCTCCCTATTCGGCGCTGAGAGAGAGAAAGAGAGAGGGAGAGGGAGAGGGAGAGGGTTTTTTCTTGGCTCTTGGGTTTGATTAATTGTTTGGTTTCTTAATCTCATAGGGTATTTATAGGGCTAAGGCAGGGAGCAAGAGGAGGAGTTGGTTCTTGGCCTGCTAATGGATCCTAACCCGATCCATTAATTAGGATCCATTCCACTGAAGGATCCTAATTTAACTCACTTCACCAACCCCCATATTTTCATATGGGCTCCACATATTACGAGTCGTCCATCCCCCCGTGTATAAGATCGCGCATGCCCGTTAATTAATTAAATTACTGACAATTTAAATTAATTAACTTCTGGATCCTTGATTAGTACCACTCAACCTTATCAGCGTGTCATATCAAATCCACCTGCAGGGTTTGGCACGATGAACCTTTTGAGTTCATCAAGGGGGCATCATCATCCTGACTCACCAGGACACAGTTTTAGTCAATAAACATCGGCACATCATATCATTAATATTATTTCTAAACTTACCGGGTCTGTCGATCTAACAGAATAGATCTCGCCCTTTGATAAATCAAAGAAATAATAAATAATAATATATGCTCAATATTATTTCGGGATAAGGGATCGCCCTCCATAATAACAACTGAGGTCCTATCCAATTATCTAGTCAGTACAAATCAGATAACCTCGGGTTTCGGTCCAGTTCAATGTACTCATAGCACACTAGTGTATTCCTATGGTCAAGATCAACCACACCTGACTACACTACAACCATCCCGATGGATTGTCCAATTCCATCTAGGTTGTGAGCCTCTATTTATGCTAAGTAAGGTACTGATAACATGATCTTTAGTGTGACACACCACACACCATGTTATCTACAATGCTATGCAATGGGACTTTGTGTATGTACTATTATAAACAGACATCTAGTGTAGTGTGATTCTCTTTTCATAAAAGATGTTCATATAATAAAAGTCATGTCTTTCCGTATACACATCTAACAATCTCCCACTTATACTTAAAGACACTGCTGTTCTCCCACTTCCATACATCTGACTCTCATTCCCTCCACATGCCTGTCAAAAGCTCTAGATGGAAGAGCCTTAGTGAAGGGGTCTGCCAGGTTATCCTCCGATGCAATCTTGGCAACAACCACTTCTCCTCGCTTTACGATTTCTCATATCAGATGGTACTTGCGCTCTATGTGCTTACTCACCTTATGGGCTCGTGGTTCCTTCGAGTTTGCAACTGCACCACTGTTATCACAAAAGATTGTGATAGTTTTGGGCAAACCAAGAATCATATCCAAGTCCATCATGAAGTTTTTGAGCCATACAGCTTCCTTGGCTACCTCTGAGGCTGCCACATACTCAGCTTCCATGGTGGAGTCCGCCACGCACTTCTCCTTGACACTCCTCCAGACAATGGCTCCACCTCCTAAAGTAAATACAAAACCTGAGGTAGACTTATTTTTGTCCTTATCTGACTAGAAATCTGAGTCCGTATAACCCATAGGGACTAATTGGTCTGCCCGGTAAACCAGCATATAATCCCTAGTCCATCTCAGGTATTTCAATATATGCTTTACCGCTGTCCAATGTCCCTGTCCAGGGTTACTCTGATATCTGCTAACCATGCCCATAGCAAAACAGATATCTGGTCTCGTGCACAACATAGCATACATGAGGCTTCCAACCGCTGAAGAATAAGGAACCGCCTTCATCTCTTCTATCTCCTTTGATGTTTTCGAACACATCTCCTTGGATAGAGGAACTCCATGCCTGAAGGGTAGGAAACCCTTCTTGAAGTTTTCCATGCTAAAATGAGACAAGACTGTGTCAACATATGAAGCTTGGGATAAGCACAACATCCTTTTCTGGCCTTATGACCTTGATCCCAAGGATGTGTGCTGCTTCTCCTAAGTCCTTCATATCAAACTACTTTGATAGCCAGACCCTTACGTCTGATAACACTTTGACATTGTTGCCAATTAACAAAGTGTTATCTACGTAAAGTACAAGAAACACCACGACGTTTCCGTCACATCTCTTATACACACACGACTCATCCGGACTTTGAGTAAATCCATATGACTGGATTACTTCGTCAAAATGGATGTTCCAAGACCATGAAGCTTGCTTCAATCCATAAATGGATCGATTAAGCTTGCACACTAGATGCTCTTGGCCCTTGGCAATGAAACCTTCTGGTTGCTGCATGTAGATGGTCTCATCAAGACTCCCGTTAAGGAAGGCTGTCTTGACATCCATCTGCCTAACCTTATAATCCATATGAGCTGCAATAGATAAGAGAATCCGGATCTACTTGAGCATAGGTACTGGTGAAAAGGTTTCCTCATAATCGATACCCTCTTTCTAAGTGTACCCTTTCGCAACAAGCCTTGCTTTGAAGGTCTCAACCTTCCCGTCTGATCCTCTCTTTCTTTTGTAGATCCACGTGCATCCAATGACTTTTACACCATTGGGTAGTTCTACTAGCTCCCAGACATGGTTAGAATCCATCGATTCTATCACGGATTTCATTACCCTTTGCCAAGAATTTGCATTTTTGTCTTGGAGTGCCTCGTCATAGGTCCAGGGATCCGGTTCATGTTTTCCCGAGACCAAGTCCGAAGATTCTCCTAAAAACATGTAACTCTCAGGATGCTTCACAACCCTCCCACTGCGACGAGGTACTATCTGTGTGTCCTGAGTGACACGCGGTGCAGTGACTTATGGTGTGTTCCCTTGTACAATTGGTCCTGAAGTCGGAACGTCCCCCCTTAACTCATCTAGCATTAGTCTACCCTTTGGCTTATGGCTCATCATATAGTCCTCTTCCAAGATTCTGGCATTTGTGCTAACAATTGTAACGCCCGCCCCTTACCGTTGAGGCGGCTCGTTACCTTTTTCCTACTTAACTTATATTATTGCATATGATTCACTACATTGCAGCGGAAATAAAACATGTTTTCATATAATCATATGCAAAGGAGAAGGAGTGTAAATATTAATCATGTAACATCTAATAGGATCCATACTTAAATAAACTCCAAAAGAACTAGCAAGTATCATGCATAAAGTAGCAACATATGTCATATTAGAAATAAGAACTAAGTCTATAGATGGCACTAAAGTGGATTGATCAGTCAAGTCACCACCACACACATTACCCCTTCCTGCAGCTGCCCATTCCTCAGAAATTTCTATGTTGCTCTGCAACATAAGCAAACAAATTATAGGTATAAAACTTAGTAAGCTCTTTCCTACTCACTAAATCCGTACGTCGCATGCATTTTAAAACATATAACATTTCATGGATAGCATAAGATTCATAAGGCACATAAGATACATGAAGACATATAAACATAGAACATGTGCATTTCAAAACATTAGGATGCTCTTTGGAAAACATAGTAAATAATACTTTAAAATCATATACATCATCTTCTTTGGGGTCCCCGGCTTTGTACCCATTCTTTCTTTTGCGCGCATACTCCTATGTAGGATGCGAGGTAGCTAATCCCGACCTACAGGGGTCTACATTCTAGGCTTACTATCTTTCAGCCTAGGGACAGCTTCGGTAGTCCAGAACCGTGGATCTTTTTCAAGACCCGGTACAAGCCATTCTTTAAAGTAAAATACATATGCATTCTTTTCTTTTCTTTCTTTCTTTCATATAGAACATGCATTCCTTTCTTTCTTTCTTTCTTTCATATTGCATGTACTATAGACATTCAATCATTCATAATCATAAGCATACTTTCATATATAGAACATGCATTCTTTCTTTCTTTCATATTGCATGTATTATAGGCATTCAATCATTCATAAACATAATCATTAGCATAAATAGCAAGACATGGAAGGACCTTTCTTTTAACACATGTAAGTGAAGCAACCATCATGCTAATTTCATCAATACATCATACTTATAACATGCTTGTCTTAATTAAGGCAATATGTTAGTTTAATCATTCTTTTCTCATCTTAATACATGCTGGCCGAAACTTCATAGCAAGGATATCATAGCATAAGAGTCATATAATCATGGAAATAAAAATATACATTACATAAGAGGTCATTTACAAGTACACTGGTAGTCTAGACTTCACTAAACTCTAGTTTAGGTGCATGAATTGTACTTGAACTTATTCTTAGCCTTTATTCTAGTAATTGGCCAAAATTCACAGTATATATAACATGGTATAAAAGTTCATATAACATGTAAACAAAAACATATTTTACCATTAAGGTCATATACAAGCATAAAGGTAGTCTAGGCTTTATTAAACACTAGTTTAGGGGCATGCTTTGTACTCGAACCTATTCTTAACCCCTATTCTTGTAATTTGTCGAAACTCACAGTAGGGATTTCATAGCATCATCATTCACATAACATGGGAATAAAAGCATAATTTTCTTAAGAATTCATTCAAAAGTGCAAAAGTAGTTTGTATTTCACCAAACACTAGTCTAGGTGTATGCTCTAGAGTTCTACTTGGATTATCATACATATGGGTACATGTAACATTTTTCTAAACATCAATACATAGAATGAAGCATGAGTTTAGGCTCAAACAACTTAGATAAGGTACTGACCCTAAGGTATAAATTATTTCCATCATGAAATAAAACACCCAATCACATGCATATCACTTGATTTAACCATAACTTCATGAAGGTCTATAAAAATCTATTTTAAGGCATAATTTAAGGTCCCTTGGCCTAATGTTACAGCGGTCCCTTAGGATAGATTCCACAAAATTTCGTGTCCTAAAATGTATATAGCAAGGAAACAATCATTAGAACAATAGCCTACTTCATGCATCAACATTTATCCATTTCATGACTTGGCCGAATTCTTCCAAGTTCTTTACATCATGAAGGGCATTCAAACACCATGTATCCATCATATATTCATTACAAAAAGGTAGTAACAATTTCATTAACTCTTCCTTTAAGTTTTTGGACATAGAAAAGGGGGTACCACTTTATGGCCGAAACATCCCTCAAGGTTTTCTTCCATTTTCTTTCACCCAACATCACAAGCAAACATAAAAATCATAAAAACACATAAAAAAGCCATTATGTTGCAGGTGAGGGAGTCTTACCACTTGTGCTTATGTTCCCAAAAGATCTCCAAATTTTGGAGAAGAAAAGACCTCTTAAACTCTAGCACTCCTCTTGTTCTTCTCTTCTTTTGGTCCGGTTTTCTCTAGGAGGTGAAGGACTTGAAAATGGTAGCAAGGGGACCAAGGATTTCGGTAAGGAAGAGGAGGAAGGGGAAGAGTTTGGTGGAGAGAAAAGGAGGGGGTTTCTTGGTCGAAATGCCTAGGCATTTCCTCCTCTTCATGGCCTTTTATGGTGAGTAAAGAGGCAAGCACCTCTTTAATGGTGTCTCTTCAATTTTTTTGTGTCTCTTAATCTTCTTTCTCACTTATCTACAATTTCCCATCCTCTTCTAATAGCACTCCCACTTATTTATACTATTCTCATGAAGGGAGGGAGAGGGAGAAAGAACTTTCATTCTTCTTCTTACCCACTCTCCCCACCGAAACCTAGAAGCCTCTTCTCCTTTTCATTTTTCGAAAATACACCCTAGGGTCCTAACCCTAGGGAATTGGAAGGAAGAAGACCCCATCCAAGGATCTTGCCCTCTACTAGGGCCAAGGGTCCTAGAGAAGTTCTAGCAAGGGGAACTCTCACCCCTCCTTCAACCAAGGGTACCCTAAGGATTTAGAGAAGGTGAATTTCAAGCGAAAGGATGTAAGTATTCCCTCGCCTGCAGTGTAATTGTTGTTGCATGATTCCTTCTTCTTCTTTTTTTTAGAAAATGGGAGTTGTCCCTTGTGCAAGTTTCGGCCACCCCTAAGGGGGAGGCCTTGGCTACTCCTTGATGCATGAGGAGACCCCTTGGGACTTAGGATATATATATATGTTGTTTTCCCTTCATGTTGTGATGACAAAAACTAGGGTTGAACACCCTACACTTTCGGCCAAGGCATGAAGAATTTGTATCCTATGCTTAGTGTATTGCATGATAGTGTATACAAGGTGTTTGTATAAATGTTTGGTTTCAAAAACCCAACTTTTCCCTACCCTACACTTTCGGCCAAGGCATGAAGAATTAGGGTTTAGGGTTGCATGATTATCCTATGATGTATTCTATGCTTAGTGTATTGCATGATAGTGTATACATGGTGTTTGTATAAATGTTTAAATGGAATGCTTGATTGGAGAACTTAACTTTCCCTAGCATGTAACTTTCGGCCATGCATGAAACATTAGGGTTGGGAAGAATTAAATTAACCCATGAAGCATGCTACCACTTCCTATGATATAGATATGATTTATGTGACCAATCTTGTCATATATAAAGTATGTTTAAGTGGTTGAAATATGATGTATGTATGAGCATGTCTTGTAGCCCATGGGGCACCCTTATGAATTGCATGTGATGTGTATGTTAATATGCTTGAAAGGATACTCCACTAAGTATGGGATCAAGAGCATCCCTTATGTTGTGTGGTGTGTCCCTATGGGATCATGAGCACCCTTGAAGAGTGGTGTGTCCCTTGAGAGTGGATTTGGAGTACTCCTTAGCATATATGTAAAAACATGATAAGTATTTTACTTTGAAAGTTGTGTACCCGACTCGAAAGGGGGTCGTTAAACAAATCCGGGGTACATGTTAACTGAAGGTCATGGCTCCTGTAGAACGGAAGGGTCCTGCTCTAATGGGTTGGTGGCTCGCTACCCCAATTCATTAGGGAACGCGCTTGATGTGGTACACAACTGAGCCCCTATATGATGTTAAAGTATTTTTAAGTAATACCTTTATGGAATTGTTTTGAAAACATTTATTATAAGTGAAGGGTATGCTTAAGATACTTTATACTGCTTGCTTAGAAACTTTGATGTTTAGTATGCTATGATAAACTCATGCTTATGATTCATTATGTGTACATGTTGTATTCTTCCGTATGGATTTTGCGAGTAGGACAGGATCCTTACTAAGCATTTGTGCTTACTAGTTTATGTGTTGTCTTATGCTGCAGATAAGGGTAAGGGACACTTAAACTAAAGGAAGAGGCAGGAGGGCTGAAGATGTGTGGGGTGGTGGCTCGGGAAAGAAAGATTCTTATATCTACTTTACTATGCTTATGTTGATATTTCCTTGATAATGAATGTAGTGATTAGGGTTGGTACTCTTGAATGTTAGTGATTACACTTGGATTACTCTTATACTCGATTATGTTTGATTATGTTGTGAGTTGAACTACTTGTGAACCTATCATGTTATAGGATAACTCTTGATTAAGATATTTCACATGATGTTCTAGACTTCCTTTAGACTCAATCTTATGAACTGTTATTATGCATGGAAACCTATGACTATGCTTCTAAATGATGTTCTAGGATGTAAATCATGATGTCTTGCAATGGAATGTATAACCTCACTATCATGATTTGTGTGTTATTGAACTTGCTATGCACCTACCATGTTCTAATCATTAAAGCATGATATCTGATTGGCATGCACTGACTAGTATGCTTAGCACTTGTAAATATCACTTGATAGTTTTAAACAAGCATGCTCAGTACTTAGTCCTTGCACTTTTGTTTATTTATTTATTTTATTTTAAAATTATATGATTGATCGTACGTAACCCCGCCCCGAGAGTAGATATAAGGGCGGGCGTTACAACAATTACCTTCTGATCCTTAGGACTATAGAACAGACCACCATTCGTTCCCCTGGGATAGCCTATGAACAGTCGCACCTCCGTACAAGATTCTAACTTATCAGTATCTCCCTTCAGCACGTGTACTGGACTACCCCAAATCCGAACATGACCTAGACTGGGCTTGCGCCTAGTCCACAGTTCTGTGGGAGTATAAGGGACTGACTTAGATGGAACCAAGTTCACTATGTACGCTGCCGTTTCCAGATCATATCCCTAGAATGAATCAGGTAAGTCTGAATAGCTCATCATTATCCTAACCATTTCCATAAGTGACCTATTCCTTCTTTCTGCAACTCCGTTATGCTGGGGTGTGCCGGGTGTAGTTAGCTAGGACTAAATCCCAACTTCTGACAGGTAGCTCCTAAACTCCCCAGAGAGGTACTCGGCACCACGATCTGATCGCAGTGTCATGATACTTTTACCTCGATGTTTCTCCACATCAGCCTTGAATTCTTTGAACTTATCAAAGCATTCAGACTTGCGGCGCATCAGGTAAATGCACCCATACCTTGAATAATCGTCAATGAAAGTGACGAAATATTGAAATCCTCCTCGAGCCTGGATTGGCATAGGGCCACATACATCAGAATGAATCAGCTCTAGCACATCATTGGCCCTATACCCCTTACCCTTGAAAGGACTCTTGGTCATCTTCCCTTCCAAGAATGATTCACAGGTTGGGAGATTCTCCACTACCAATGAACCGGGCCCATTAGCTATCAACCTCTGAATTCTACTAAGGTTAATATGACCAAGCGTAAGGTGCCAAAGATATGTTTGATTCATCTTAGAAGGTTCTTTTCTCTTATTTAAGTTAGATGATGAGCTATTTACTTCAGTGTGTATTGTGGGAGGTTTTGGTTCTAAAATATACAGATTGCCAACTAATGTACCCGAACAGATAATCTCTCTATTTCTCTTAATAACAACTTTATTATCAAAAGTAATAGATATCCATCCTTAAATAACTTAGAAACTGAAATTAAATTCTTTCTAAATGAAGGTACATAAAGACAATCTCTCAGAACTAACACTTTATTTTTCTCAAAAGATAAATAAAAGACTCCCACTGCTACTGCTGCTACTCTTGTAGCATTGCCTATGTAGACCATGATTTCTTCATTCGCCAGTCGTCGAGTTTCCTGGAACCCCTGTAGAGTATTGCAGATATGGTTAGTGGCTCATGTATCTACACACCAGGTACTGGTAGATAGCACCGCTAAGCATGTTTCAACGACTAGGGTTGAAGATATACCTTTGCTTTCACGATGGGGACAGTCCGCCTTTCAGTGCCCAGTTTGCTTGCATGTGAAGTGTTAGGATCGTTCCTTACGGTAGAGGGGGGGGTGAATAGCGTTTCACCGAATTCTTGTTCCTACACGGTTAGTTTGCATAGCGAAAATAATAGTAAAACAATAATAAAATCACTAACCAATGCTAACACGGCGATTTTAGTTGGTATCCGGTCGGGTGACTAATCCAATAATCCGTCAGTGGATCAATCCCCGGATAACCACCGGCTAGAACTCGTCGCTCCTTGTGGGTGGAGAAACCTCGCCACAACACCAAGGACACTTCCTGAGTATACAAGACTACTAACTTGCCCTATCCAAGCATGTTTCATCAAGGAACTCAGACACTTCCTGATTTCTCGCTACCAGTCGACTGCCCCCAGGGCAGTCGACTGGTGCCAGCCAAATTCGACTGTTGACACTCCTAACGTTCGTGTAACGCCCGCCTTTTTTCCCACACCTTGTGGTGTGGCGAGAAAGTCGTCGTTACGCTAAACATACATGTGCATAAAAACATCTTAATGCAGCGGAATCATTTTTTTCTTCTAAACATGCTTTTAACCATGCAACTAATACATGAAACATCTATATATGCCTAAACTTGTCATTCATAAACTTACATGCATAGCATCATAACCTAACCGTTCCATAACTTATTCATCATCATCATAAGTAGCAAGTAACTTATCCGTAAACATAGCATCATGAGTCTTAAGTCATTCACTAGGCATAACCATTATAAACATAATATAAAATCTAAGGAGGCATTTTCAAAACCCAAGACATGCGATATGTGTAAATAAGAGGAATTCTTTGCCAAGTCACCGCCACACACACACATGCTTTTGCCTCTCCTGCTGCTTCCCTTAGTAACCTCTTGCTTGATTTGCGGTACGAGGAAGATAAGACTATAAGCACACAGGCTTAGTAAGACCCTTTCCTACTCACTAAAACCATACGTCACTTAAACATAACATATCAAGTATCTGACATAACATAACTCTAAACATAAACATAAGCATAGTCATGGCATAAGTCGTAAGCATATGAACAACTACATAGCATAATTCCTAACATAACCATAGATCTACAACATACTTAGCATGACATAAATCTTAACATACATGAACATGAGACATACTTATACATGGCATAATTCTTGGCATACATGAACATGAAACATACTTATCATAGCATGAGATATCAGCATAAGCATAAACATAAAACATACTTACCCTGGCGCGATGCATAACATGGATGTATGCATGAGTCAAATGCATTTACTACATAAGGATGCTTAGTTTTAAAACCATACTTTTAAATGCTTAGCATAAACATAACATCATTGGAGTCCCCGGCTTGTACCACATACATACATCATAAGCGCGTATCCCTAAGTAAATACGAGGTAGCTAGCCTCGACCTACTAGGGTAAGGACAGCATAGTCGGTAGTCCCAGAACCGAGGCGTTCTTAAGGTGCCCATCCTGTTGCACAGCTTCGGTAGTGCCAGAACCGTGGACAGCTTCGGTAGTCCAGAACCGGGGCGTTCTAAAGGTGCCCATCCCTTGGACCCTTACTTCGGTCCGGTACAAGCCCCATTCATAAAATAAAATAACTATGCATGCTTCATCATTCATACTTGTCATTCATACTTATCATTCATACTTATTTCTTATCATCGTTATGCCTTCATCATTCATACTTATTATTCATACTTAAGGCATAACCATCATCTTCATTCATACTTATCATTCTTTATTCATAAAATAGGACATACATGCATAATCATGTTTCTAGTCATAAACATCATCTTGGTTCATAAGGCTTGCATGATCATGATACATAAATAAACATGCACGTCATACATGATACATTTCATCTAGCATACATAATCCTAGTATTCATCATAAAGCATAGATAGTAAGCTACATATAAACATGACGCATACTCCTAGGGTTCATGGCATTCATCCTAAAACATGCATATACCTTCATGAATTATAAATCCATTATAAGCATTTATCAACATACATGCATCATTCTATTTACCATAACATACTCCTACATCAATTACATATATTCATGGTATATGATCTAAATATTCATGAGTAAGATATAACATAAAATCCACCATACAAGGCCATGTTGTATAACACATAAACTAAGATTTTAATAACATGAAGATCCTTACATCATACTTAACTATGTACTAGCATCATGGTAACTTATAAACATGCATTCTTGAGACCTTAACCCAAACCAAACCCTAGGTTTGGGTCTTGGCCGAAAGCCCTAAGGGACCATGGGTTCATGGAAAATTTGCCTAGATCATGATTAACATCCCTTACCTTACATATCATGCCATAGAAAAATCATTTGAACCCATGATTGAACTTAACCCCAAGTCCTAAGCCTAAAGCATGGATTGGCCGAACCCTAGAAGGGCAACAAGTCCATGGGGAAATTCATATAACACCATTATTACCCATAAGGTATCATAGGATACATATTAATCATGCTTGGAAAGGTTGGAGTTTACCCTAGCCCCTTAACCTTGATGTGGCCGAAACCCTAGGGGGTTTCTAGGGTGCTACAAAACTTCCAAAATCATACTTTTAGGCTTAACCTATCATGAGTAAACATTTGAACACATAAAGGAAGTCTTTAACATGATTTCTAGCCCAACAAGGCTTGGCCGAAACCTCCATATGCCCTAACCATGGATTTTTTTCCAACATATCATGCCAATAAAACTTAGATCATGATAAATATCTTGAAAGCTATCATACCACAGGTGAGGGGGTCTTACCTTCCTTGATCATGCTTACAAACTTTGAATAGAAAATAATAAGAGAACCTCCTTGTCTCTAAACTTCTGCTTAGTCCTTGTATCCTTGTAGAGGGCCTTAGATCTTCAAGATGGAGGCTTATGTGAACTTTTCCCAAGGGCGAAGGGGACTTGGGGTTTTCGGCTAGGAGGGGAGGAAGAAGAAGAGGAGAGTAATTGGCTTGATGGAAGAAGAGAGGAGAAATGTAACTCCTTCTCTTATGCTTTTATGCTACATTAAGGAGGGTAAGTGAAGAGTCATGGTGTCTCTTCATTCTTTCCCAAGCCTTAACAAAAATCTACTTCATTCCCTCATAGCACTCCCTTGCTAGGTGAATTGGTTGGTGCATGCATGGTAGTAGACTAGGTCCAAGGTTCAATCCTTAGTGCATGCACTTTATTTTTATTTTCTTTTTATTTCATTTTTCCTTATTTTCGAAAATTCCCTAAAATTCACCCATAATTATGCTAAAATTCCTAATTACAATTCTTTTATATTTATATTAATTTATAACTAATTAAAACCCATTTTTTTGAGCCCATATAAAGCCCATTAGTATTTAGTTTCTCAATTTAAATAAGAAAATCATGAGTTTCTAGGCTAAGGTTCATACTAATATTTCTAAATCCTTGGAAAATTATCTAGACATACTTAATATTTTAAAGAAAATATTAAGAAAATTTTCTGGGCCGTTACAGTTCGAATTTGTCAGCTCACCAGCCACCTACCAGTCGACTGCCCCTAGGGCAGTCGACTGGTCCCTAGCTGAATCCCTTCTTGAGTATATTCACACAGCACTCGACCCTCACGACTCGACTAACTCCTCCGCAGCCTCGACTGTTGCCTTTGCGCCCTCTTCATCTTCGGCCCTCGTCCCTCGGATGCGCACGCAAGCCTCCAGCTTGCCTCCATGCCACCCTTCACGTACGCCTCAAAGTCCGCGCCCATCAGCTCATCGTCCCTGCACTCCATGGTCCCTCAGATGCGCACGTCAGCCTCCAGCTGGCCTCCATGCCATCCTTCACCGTACTGAGGTCATCCAGTCAGGTCCATATGCGTAACCTGTACAACCTGCACACTCAACATACGCATATCAAATACAAGGGTAAACCTAACTTAAACCCTTTGCCTAAACATCAAAACCCATGGTCACCCCGGACCATCTTAGGGTCGATTGCTCCAACAATCTCCGCCTTTTTGATGTTTGGCAATCCGTTTAAGTTAGGAAGGAAGATAGTAGTAAATAGCAAAAACCATGCTAAATGAATGCATATGTAATGCATAACTGGATCCTATCCCAAGGCATCCCACACCTAACCCTCCAAGTTAGGAATTTTACACCTAGCCCTCTAAGCTAGGATTTTCACCACCTAACCCTCCAAGTTAGGAATTTTACACCTAGCCCTCCAAGCTAGGATTTTCACCACTTAACCCTCCAAGTTAGGATTTTCCCACACCTAGCCCTCCAAGCTAGGATTTTCACCACCTAACCCTCCAAGTTAGGATTTTTCCCACCTAGCCCTCCAAGTTAGGATTTTTTACCAAACCGGGCTTTTTAAAGCTTCTCCCAAGCTCCCCCTTACACTAGACTTACAAAGGCTTTTTAAAAACCTCTCCAAGGTTCCCCTTACGCCAAGAAGGGAGCAGCCATGCTCCCCCTCAAACTTAGCTTCCCCTAAACCTAGGGTTTCTTTCTAGAAAAGGTATTGGTTTCCCACTTAAACACAATATTTCTCCCCCTTTGCCATACATCAAAAAGAACCCAATAATTACCCAATTATTGGTTCTTAACATCCCCAATGACCCTAAACTCAGTGTACTAGGCCCCCATACACTGGTTCCTTGTCATTTGGACTCCAAACCAGTTGCTGATACACAAATCAGCCTCTGGCAGTCGACTGGCAACAGTGTCAGTCGACTGATACGCCTAAAATCTGATTTTCTGGCCGAATTTCAGAAACGCGCCAGAAATTCCATAAATTTCCAAAAATTTCCAAATTTCGTGGAGAACTTTATGGTACCCATACCTTCTTGGGAAAAAATATATCTACCCATGTATCTATCACCATTCCTAAGTTTGACACAAAATCCAAAAATTTCAAAATGAAAATCAAGGCAACTAGGAGGCAACCTCGCCCTTGACCTATGTTTTCTCCCAATTTTCATTTTATCCAAGTGAAGTTCTGTTAGTAATATGAGAGAAGTGTCCTAAGGCAATCACCTTATGATTGTAATCATTTACTTTAATAAATGAATATTCACTATTTGAGTATACATGTTCATGTATTTGATTGAGATCTTGAACTCATTTACTGAATGTCCGCAATACAATTCACAGCATGAGAGAATTTATGATGAATTCACAACTAGTGATTATCTCTACATGTGCAATTGTGAAGTATTGAAATTGTCCCTAGTCGATGAATTGATAAATACGGACACTATCAATTCTGTTGAGACTAGCATGGGTTATTCTCTAATCAGCTGATTCTCACTGGCTGGTGACATTGGGATGTCCGGAGATAAACATGGATGCTAGTTAAGGGAACTAGTTCATTGGAGTGACTAGCTGTAAGACTTCATATGGTAATCTACATATAGATATGTCAATGAAAGTTCTTACTGCAGCTTAAGTGCGATGTTCCTTTGACTTGCGGTGTTCAAGTCATCTTATTCACGGAGACTTATACTTTGACATCTTAAGCAAGCATCTCTAAGGATGTGTGGACCCAGGATGGTTGGGTATAAGCGAAAGTGCCCGAAGATGTTTGAACAGCCCAAAGGATTCATCACTCCTTGCGAGGAGATGTATACCCAAGGCCTATCGTCGGATTGTTACTCGAAGCCTCTGGCCAGAGCACAACATGTTCCGAGTATGAATCTCTAGGAAACATGAGAGTAATTAGAATCCGTTGGATGAGAAAGACATTACTTGGGCTAGGTGTGACGTAGTCAGCCTAGTGGGGACGGACACACATAGACCGTGTCCTGAACCAAGTGGGTATAAGATGGTGAAGGGAATGAGGCACGACTCATTATAGCTGCTGAAGGGTTTCAGAATTATTTCTGAGGTCAACCGTTGATCTTTCGATTAATTGGGGGTCATGATGTACTACTAGGTGCCACTCATGATCGTTCTATAATTGGTTGATTATAGACGGCCAACATAAATCGAAAGCCTATTTAGTCACACGCACTACGAGTAATCCGAGGGATTTAAAACGAGTTGAAAATTGGATTTTTCGATCAAGAGAAATAAGTCGAATCTGGATTTATCAGAGGCGCACCGGAAGCTTAAAAATGGCTAAGTCTTTTGAAGGCTTATTGGACGAATTAAATGAGTTTAATTCGCGAGGAGGCGGCTTGGTTTGGACGGCCAAAGAGGGTCCCCACCCTATTTGGTTTGGCCGGCCACAACAAGGAGGGAAACCAATTTATTTGGTTTAAATTATAAAATAAATCAAGCGCGATTTGTTTTATAAAATTATGGATAAATAAATTTATATATAAAGAAATTTATATAAAGAAATTTATATAAAGAGATTTATTTTCATGGAAATTAAAATAAACCTTGGATTGGTTTATTTTATTTTATAAAATCAATTATGAATTGATTTTTCCATGATAAGAAAAATTTATATAATAAATTTCTTGTGAAAATTTATTTCATAATAAAAGGGGAAGATGTGTTTGTTTTATAAATTTAGTTATAATAAAACAAGGCATAACGGAATAATTCATAGAAAAATTTATAAGATAAATTTCTTATGAAAATTTATTCCGTTAAAGGGGAGACTTGGCAATGGAGAGGCTACTATATAAAGGAACCAAGGCAAGGCTTGAATTCCAATCAAGAGATAAAGATGCAAGCTCTCTCTCTCTCTCCTTCTCTCCCTCTCCCTCCTCTAGGGCCGGCGCCCTCTTCATCCTCTAGGGCCGGCGCACCTCCTAGGGTTGCCGTGAGCCTCCTCCACCAAGAAGGTGCCAAAGAGGAAGAAGAAGCGGGTCGCAACTCCTTCCTTTCCCCGGATCTTGATTCCGTTACTTGGTGGTTAGTCTTCCATCTCCCTCTCCTGATATTCTTATCGGGCCTTTGGAGAATCTAGTAGTTCTTGTCGGCACGAAACTCATGGCTTTGCGAAGTCATCCCGAAGAGGACTCGGCGTGGACGTAAATAGAGGCGGAGCTTCCAAGGGACGCTACGGTTGGATCTCGTCGCTTTCTACGAGTTACGCGAGGTATTAAGTAAATTAGTTTACTTTCTGTAAAATTTTAATTTATGATCATGTCTCCACAACTTAAGGTTGCATGCTAGATACGTGGTTAAAATAATTTAAGAAATTATTTATGCTAAACCTTCCGCTGCACGTAATTAAACTTTAAAATTACGAACCCGTATCAATGTCAACATGCACATGGTCCCAACAGTGGTATCAGAGCCGGTTAGTGTTCGACATAATCATATAATTGTTTTGCGGAAAACTTTGTCATGATCTCAATTTTGGAAAATTTTCCAGTTATGATAAATTTTAGATTTAGGAATTTCAATGTTTGGAAATCCTCATGAAATTTTGCAAACTTTTTGAAATATCCTAGATTCTGAAATTTTATGATAATTGTGAAAACTTCCCATCTTTGGAAACTTTCCTATTTTAGAAATTTCCTATTTTGGAAATTTTTAAATTTTGAAAATATGTATGTTTTCTTTGTACCAGAAACTTACAAATATTCTGAAAACCTTTTATGAAATCTCGCAATTTTGGGCACTTTCTTTCAAGAAAGTCTAGACAAACTTATGGATCATTAATTGACAATTAAAATTCGAATTGGTTTTAGATTATTAACAAAATTCTTTATTTTGGATTGAGCCTCGGGGAGCCGTCCAATTTAAAGTTAGTTGTTGTAATTTAATTTTCCATTTTGAATTAAAATTGTCATGTTTAATTTGGTTACGCCTCGGGGAGCGGACCAAATTAGATTTATGACAAATTTCTTTTCTTTGGGTATCTGAACCTCGGGGAGCCACCCTTAGAAAATAATTTGTTGTAATTAATTAATCCATAAATAAAATATGTAATCAAATCTTGGAAATTTAGGATAATTTCCTTATTTGATTTAAGAGGTGATGCTCTTACATATTGTTGTCTCCAAAATTAATTAGGAAAATGGTTTCCTATAGAGTTTTCTTAAATAAGATTTTCATGAAAATAATATGTGGTTGAATTAAGGGAATCTGTCTCTTAATTTAATAAGATTTGATTTAGAGAAATCAAAGTCTTAAACATATTATTTCCGAAATTGATTATGACAATTTAGGAAATTGTTTCCCAAAACAATTCCTTGAATAAAGTATGAAATTGGGATTAGGAAATCCGGTTCCTAATCCAATTAACGAGACTTGATAAATTAAGTCTCATACATACTTTATCAAGGAAATCTTTAGTCATGACATAATTATATGTCATGAATATGCTTTGAAAAGAAAGGATGAGACCCAAAACCCCTTACAAAATATTAAGGCTAACACCTTCCATTAATATGGTTAGAACCGGAGTTTTGTTTCTCATTTGGGTTGATGGACACATCCATGCCCGGCTTGAACCTCAACATGTTCAAACCATGGAATTAGTTTATGAATAATATAGTTGGAGTCAGAGGTCAATCCTTAGTTTTGGTTGTTGGACACATCCAAGTCTGACTAAACGGTTGAATGAGCTCCAACCATATTAAAACTATTTTTTGATTAATGGGTCAGCCTTAAGCTTGGAGCATCGATTTGTTGTGCCACAGCCAAGGTCGATGAAAAGAGAGGTGCAGTTGGGTGCTATGTATATTGTTGCATACTTGTTAATGAGTTAACAACCCAATGATTTATGCAAACATTCAATTAGTTGATAGCATAAAGTGATAGTTAAATATATGTGATATGTAATCGATATAATTACCTACCTTCATAGATAAGAATAACTTGATGGCCACAGCCATGGTTGTTCTTATCTATGGTTGGATATCAACCTATTTGGAGGTGTTCCTACGATCTCCCGAATTGAAAAAAAGGGTTATTCAATTCGAAAAAATAAATAGGATTTAATTAATGTATGTTGATGCATTCTTTATCATTCTTCTCACATAAGCTCAATTTGTATTTCTAGGATAATCACTCGATCATGTCTTCTCTGAATTTGCGTTCCATTTTGAACACCAATAAACTGACTGGGCCAAACTTCATGGACTGGCTTCGAAACCTGAGGATAGTACTCAAGGCAGAGAAGCTTGCTTATGTCCTTGAAGATCAACTTCCCAACCGTCCTCCAGAAGATGCAACTCCAGACCAGTTAGTGGCCTATCAGAAACATGTGACCGATTCTGAACTTGAGAGTTGCATCATGCTAGCCTCTATGGTACCTGAGCTGCAAAAGCAGCATGAGCATATGGATGCTTATACCATCATCTTCCATCTTCATGAGTTATTTGAAGAGCAGGCGAGATCCGAAAGGTTCGAAGTCTCCAGACTCCTCTTCACCTCTAGGATGCAGAAAGGCACTTCTGCCTCACAGTTTGTGTTAAAGATGTTGGGGTACATTAAGCGACTGAGCACACTCGGTTTTGCAATGGATCATGAACTAAGTATTGACTTAATTCTGCATTGTTTGCCCAAAAGTTATTCACAATTTGTGATGAACTATCGGATGAACAAGCTGGAGACTACCATTCCTTAGTTGCTCAACCTGCTGAAGACTATAGAGCCTTTTGTAAAGCAAGATCAGAAGACGGTACTGTTAGTTGGTTCCTCGAAGAAAGGTTCTAAGAGGAAGGCCAAAGAACAGAATAAAGGAAAGAAGAAAAAGGCCAAAAAGACTGAAAAAACACCGAAAGGCACTTGCCATCATTGTGGCAAGGAGGGTCACTGGCGAAGAAACTGCAAGGTTTATCTTGAGTCTTTGAAGAAGAAGGCATCCGATGCCCCATCCTCTTCAGGTATCTTCGTTATTTAATGTCACTCTATTTCCTCAGATACCTGGGTACTTGATACTGGGTGTAGCTCACATATATGCAATGACATACAGGGGCTAAGGAATAGAAAAAGACTCGACAAGGGAGAAACGAATCTGCGAGTTGGAAATGGAGCAAAGATTGCTGTTGTTGCCATCGGAACATATTTGCTAAAGCTCCCTACTAGACGTGTCTTAGAATTGGATAATTGTTATTTTGTTCCTTCGTTAATAAAGAACATTGTATCTATTTCATGTTTGAATGAAAAGGGTTATCATTTAACTTTTAGTAACAATTGTTGTTACATAACTTTAAATGGCATTCTTTATGGGACTGGAACTTTGTGCAATGGTATCTACACGTTAGATTTATCCGGTGACGTTTTCAATATCGAAGTCAGCAACAAACGTTCTCGAATAGATAATCGAATAGACTCCTACACATGGCATTGTCGTCTTGTCCATGTAAGTAAGAAACGCATGACCGAATTACACTGATGTGGAATTCTGGAATCATTTGAACCCGGTTCATTTGATACATCCGAATCATGCTTAAAAGGCAAGATGTCCAAATTACCCTTTTCCGGAAAAGGTAATCCAGTGGGAGAATTGCTTGGTCTAATACATACTGATGTATGTGGACCAATGTCAACTCTTGCACAAGGAGGCTATAGCTACTTCATCACCTTTATCGATGATCACTCACGATTCGGGTATGTGTTCTTGATGAAACACAAATCTGAAGCTTTTGAGAAATTCAAAGAATTCAGAAATGAAGTAGAGAAACAGCTTGGCAAAAGTATTAAGATACTTCGATCCGATCGGGGTGGTGAATACTTGAGTCAAGAGTTTCAAGATTATCTTAGGGACAATGGGATATTGTCTCAATGGACTCCGCCGTATACACCACAGCATAATGGTGTATCTGAAAGGCGTAATCGAACCTTGATGGACATGGTTAGATCCATGATGAACCATGCAACTCTTCCAAAATCCTTTTGGGGCTATGCACTTAAGACAGCTATTTACTTGCTAAACAGAGTCCCGACCAAGGTAGTCTCTACTACTCCATATGAGACGTGGAATAGTAAGAAACCTCACTTAACTCACCTTAAGATATGGGGTTGTCCTGCTTATGTGAAGCGGACTGTATCAGACAAATTGGATGCTAAGTCTGGTAAATGTCTATTTATTGGATACCCTAAGGAAACAAAGGGTTACCAATTCTATCATCTCTTGGAACAAAAGGTGTTTGTTTCAAGGCATGCTGTATTTCTGGAAAAAGAATTTCTTTTACAAGAAAACAGTGGGAGTGGCATTGAACTTGATGAAGTTCAAGAAACTCCAATAGACATTACAGAGACACCTAGTCTAGACCCACAACCAATAACTCATAATGATGAGCTATCAGTTGAACCTAAAACACCACCACCTCTTCGTAGGTCTGATAGGACATGCAATATTCCAGGGAGATATGGATTTCTCATAAGTGAATCGAACGACGTGTTACTCATAAGCCTTGATGAACCTATCAATTATGAAGATGTTCTGAAAAGTTCAGAAAGGGACAAATGGCTTGAAGCCATGAAGTCGGAAATGGATTCCATGTACGAAAATCAAGTCCCTTCGTGCAGCTCGATCAGTTTTGTCCATAGCTCCTTTGCACTATTGAAGGGGCTCACACGGTTCAGCTCTTCCTTTGTCAGCCCGCATTGTAGGGTTTGTGTCGCTTTTGGGTCGGCTTCTATTTTGCGTTTAAGGGAGTTGTCCCATTCGGAGTAGCTTTGCGGTTGTCCTTCGGTGTTTTTGGGGATCTCCAGACCGGACTGGTTGATGATCCACATATCCACCTGAGTTTTCAGGTGGACCTTCATACGACTTTTCCAGTAAGAAAAGTCTTCTCCACTGAAAAGTGGAGTTCTGGCGGTGCTGAATCCCTCTTGCATGGCCATTGGATCTAAAAAAAAACTAACAGAAAAAAAAATTTTCCAAGACTAGGTCTTGGATTGGTAGTGCTGGATTAGGAAATAAAATATAGAGGGGTGTTGCACCAACCTCGATTAACAAAAAAATCGAACGAAAAAAAATATTAAAAAATTTGAAAATCCGAAAAGAAAATTTCAAACTGGTGGTTGCACCAAGTTTGAATAACCCCGCTCTGATACCACTTGTTGGATCGATAGAGTCGATAGAGGGGGGGGTGAATATCGACAAAACTTTTCGAATTTATGGAGAGAGTAATTTGCACAGCGGAAATAAACAAAACACGCGAACACAGTCTTTTTTACTTGGTTCGGAGCCTAGGTCGACTCCTACTCCAAGGCCCACGATCGTTGATCGTTTACTTTGGGCAATTCTATATGAACGCAAAATCAGTTTACAGAAAGAGATTTACAAGTACTGCACTATAAACTTTTAATGAAAAGAATTCTTCTGTTACCGACGTCCGGTTGTAGGTTGACATTCCGGAGTAGCAGGACGTCGTCGCTCGAGTTGGGCAGTTTCTGGAACAAGGCGTGAGCACAGAAGAGTATGGAAGCTTTGGTATGAAGTTGTTTTGAAGCTTGGGGTCGAGGGGTGCAATTTATAGCACCTAGGGCGCCCTGGACGTCGGGGGCGCCCTGCCACGTGTCACCCGATCCGCGCTTCGCTCGGTCAAGCGTTATCCCACCGCAATAGGGATAAGGTTTGACCTCTGGGGCGCCCTGGTCGCAGAGGGCGCCTTGGCTGACTTCTTCCGCGTAGAATTCTCGGCTGTGGATAAGGCTGGCTTCGCAGTCTTGGGCTTGGAGGCGCCCTGGCTGCTGAGGGCGCCTTCGCTGACGAGGGCGCCTTCGCTGCTGAGGGCGCCTTGCCCAGTAAGCAGCCGAAGCTCTTTTTACTTCGCTTGGTTCTGGTTTACCTTGAGGGCGCCCTGGACACTCAGGGCGCCTTACTCAGCTGCTGCCTCACTCCTTTGAGGCTCTCTGAGTTGCAAACACACGTTCCTTCGGTCCTACATCCAGGGTTAGTCCAAAACACAATAACACAATTAATTATTTATTTTATACAGCCTTAGCTGTCTTGGTTCTGACTTTGGTCTCCAAAATGGAGTCCTAGGTCGAACCGATGCCTACTGTTCCCTCGACGGGGAATGCGTCCTCACCTACTCCTCTCGGGAGAATTTACCTTATGCCAACCGCTCCTTTGGTTGGACTTTTGCCTGACGGTCTTTTGTCAGGGCTTGGATGCCGAGCTGTCCTTCACCCGGTGCCTAGCAGTCCTTCGCTAGGTCTTTTGACTGTGGTATTCCTTCGCCAGTGCCTAGCAGTCCTTTGCTAGGTCTTTTGACTCTAGCATTCCTTCGCCAGTGCCTAGCAGTCCTCTGCTAGGGCTTTTTGCCCTGGCATTCCCTCGTCAGTGCCTAGCAGTCCTTTGCTAGGGCTTTCACTGCACACTAGATTAACTTGTTAGAAAACAAGAAAGACTTACTTTTGACCTATGTTGCCATTATCAAAACACAGGTTTGACTTGGGTGCATTCTGCACCAACAGTTCCAACCATTGATGAAGCAATACCGGTTTACTGCGACAACAATGGAGCTATTGCACAAGCAAAGGAACCAAGGTCTCATCAGCGATCCAAACACGTGCTTCGCCGCTATCATCTGATCAGAGAGATTATAAGTAGGAATGACATACAAATTGAGAAGATTCCCACTGAAAGGAATTTAGCGGATCCTTTAACTAAGGCTTCGCAGTCTTGGGCTTGGAGGCGCCCTGGCTGCTGAGGGCGCCTTCGCTAACGAGGGCGCCTTCGCTGCTGAGGGCGCCTTGCCCAGTAAGCAGCTGAAGCTCTTTTTACTTCGCTTGGTTCTGGTTTACCTTGAGGGCGCCCTGGACACTCAGGGCGCCTTACTCAGCTGGTGCCTCACTCCTTTCAGGCTCTCTGAGTTGCAGACACACGTTCCTTCGGTCCTGCATCCAGGGTTAGTCCAAAACACAATAACACAATTAATTATTTATTTTATACAGCCTTAGCTGTCTTGGTTCTGACTTTGGTCTCCAAAATGGAGTCATAGGTCGAACCGACACCTACTGTTCCCTCGACGGGGAACGCGTCCTCACCTACTCCTCTCAGGAGAATTTACTTGATGCCAACCGCTCCTTTGGTTGGACTTTTGCCTGACGGTCTTTTGTCAGGGCTTGGATGTCGAGCTGTCCTTCGCTCGGTGCCTAGCAGTCCTTCGCTAGGTCTTTTGACTCTTGCATTCCTTCGCCAGTGCCTAGCAGTCCTTTGCTAGGTCTTTTGACTCTGGCATTCCTTCGCCAGTGCCTAGCAGTCCTCTGCTAGGGCTTTTTGCCCTGGCATTCCCTCGCCAGTCCCTAGCAGTCCTTTGCTAGGGCTTTCACTGCACACTAGATTAACTTGTTAGAAAACAAGAAAGACTTAACTTTTGACCTATGTTGCCATTATCAAAACACATGTTTGACTTGGGTGCATTCTGCACCAACAATCTCCCCCTTTTTGATTTATGGCAACCCTAGTTCAAAAAGTTAAGTTTTAGCAAGACATGAAAGAGTTTTAACTTTTGTTCCCTCCCCCTGGAAGGAATCTCCCCCTATATTTTTCAAAAATTCGTGGGGTTTAAAAACTTTACTTGTGCTTAAGTTTTAGGTACTTAGAAGTAACTTAAAAATACATAGTAGAGTTTTTAAAGCATAATTAGAGTACCTAAGAAATTTTAAAGTCTTCAGTTTTAAAGTACTCAAAATGTTAGCTTAAGTATTTGGTAGGTTATAACATGCTTGAAACACTTTAGTACTTAACAATTTAAAAAACTTTAAGTTTTAGAGTAAAAATAATTTTGACAAGCTTAAGTAAAAATCTTTTGAAAGGCTAGAGTACTTTGCAAAATTTGAAAGCTTGAAACAAAAATTTTGAAGCTAGAGTACTTAGCAAAATTTTGAAAGCTTTGAAGCAAGAGTACTTAGAAAAATTTTGAAAGCTTGAAACAAAAATTTTGAAGCTAGAGTACTTAGCAAAATTTTGAAAGCTTTAAGTAAAGAATTTTGAAGCTAGAGTACTTAGCAAAAATTTTGAAAGCTTTAAGAACTTAAGTACTTCTTCAAAAAGTTTAAGCTTTTGAATAAAGGATAAGTATGTTTTTGAACCTTTTTGAATAAAGGAAAAAGAACCTTTTTGAATAAAGGAAAAAGAACCTTTTTGAATAAAGGAAAAATTTAGAAAATAATTTTTCTCTTTCCTATCTCTATCTCCCCCTTTGCCATATATCAAAAGAAAATAAATAATAATTTGCTGTACTGAACCAGTTTGATTTACACTAAATCAATCAATTTTTGTCTGTAGGGACCTGTCTAACCCAATTAGCTACTTACTAACTGTTATATACAGTAGTTAAGTGTTTCTGTTCAAGTTAGATTTTCTAAGCTTGACACTTAACTTGATTGCTTTATAAGTTGTATTTAGTGCCCCAATTACTGCAGATGCACTGACTTAAAGCATCTTGAATTAAGGCAAAGACCTAAGCATCTCAACCCTTTCTAGGTTATCAATCATAAGTACCCTAAGGTGCTTGTGAGATGCTGGCTTCTAAGTCTTATAGGTGCATGCAGTTCTAGGGTTAGGGCCTAGCCTAAGTCCATTTTCGAAAAATCCCTAGTTTTGAAAGGGGGTAGTTTTTAAATAAATCTAAGTCGAAAGTGAAAACTGATTTTAAAATTAAGTAAAGTAGTTTTTCAAATTCTATTTTTAGAAACAAATTTTTTAAAAAAATAGTGCAGAAAAAATTGAGTTTCTCTATTCTACAAAGCATAATCCTAACTGCCTTCTTAGTGAGCTGAACTCAGACTCAGGTAAGGGCTTTGTGAATATATCGGCTAGGTTGGATTTAGAGTCAATATACTTGAGTACTATTTCACCCCTGGTTACATGGTCTCTTACAAAATGATGTTTGACTTCTATGTGTTTGGTTCTGGAGTGTTGGATTGGGTTCTTAGTTAAATTAATTGAACTTATATTGTCAATAAATACTTGAGTTTGGGTGTAGTTGAGCTGAAAGTCCTTAAGTGTGTGCATCATCCATAAAAGTTGAGCCACACATTCTCCTAATGCCACATACTCAGCTTCAGTTGTGGATAGAGCTACACAGTGTTGTTTTCTGCTGCACCAACTAACTAGACTCTGACCTAACACTTGGCAACTTCCACTTGTGCTCTTTCTATCTAACTTACAGCCAGCATAGTCAGAATCTGAGTATCCGGTTAAAGCAAAAGTTGAGGTCCTCGGATACCAAATCCCTACATTTAGGGTGCCCTTTACATATCTTAGTACTCGTTTTAGGGCTGCTAAGTGCGTTTCCTTAGCACAGGTTTGGTATCTAGCACACATCCCTACAGCAAAAAGAATATCAGGTCTGCTGGCTGTAAGGTATAATAGGCTACCTATCATACTCCTATAAAGCTTAAGGTCCACTGGTTTACCATCAGGGTCACTATCTATTTTTACATTAGTGGCCATGGGGGTACTTATGCTTTTAGAGTTGTCCATTTTAAATTTCTTTATTAACTCTTTAGCATATTTGAATTGATGAACGTAGTTACCATCCCTAGTTTGTTTAATTTGTAAGCCTAGGAAAAAGTTAAGTTCACCAACCAAGCTCATTTCAAATTCATTTTCCATTATTTTGACAAATTCTTTCAGGAAGTTTGTGTTGGTGGATCCAAAGATTATGTCATCTACGTAAATTTGGGCAATGAATATATCTTTTCCTAGGGTTTTAATGAATAGAGTTGAGTCAATTTGGCCTTGTTTGAATTCTTTAGAAGTTAAGTAGGTTGATAAACGTTCATACCAAGCCCTAGGTGCTTGTTTTAATCCATATAATGCTTTAGTTAGTTTGTAAACATGGTTGGGTTTGTCTAAGTCCTCAAACCCTGGGGGTTGTCCTACATAGACTTCTTCTTTAATGAATCCATTTAAGAAGGCTGACTTTACATCCATTTGATATAACTTAAATCCTTTATGGGATGCAAAGGCTAACAACATTCTAATGGACTCAAGTCTAGCTACTGGAGCATAGGTTTCATCGTAGTCTAATCCCTCTACTTGGCTGAAACCTTTTGCTACTAAGCGGGCTTTGTTTCTGACTATTTCTCCTTGATCATTCAGCTTGTTCCTAAATACCCACTTAGTGTCAATTACGGATTTGCCCTCAGGTTTAGGTACTAATTCCCAGACTTGGTTCCTTTCGAATTGAGCTAGTTCTTCTTGCATCGCTATAATCCAATCTGGATCAGGTAGGGCTTCCTCTATAGTTTTGGGTTCAATTTTTGATATCATAGCTATTTGACTAAGGTTCCTATACGAGGACCTAGTCCTGACTCCTAGAGTTGGATCACCTACAATTTGATCGGTCGGGTGACTTAGTCTGGGTTTCTTTGTTCTTCTAGAGCTTGGTTCAGCCTCAGGTCCGGCTGGTTGGTTTGGTTCACTATTTGGTTCGACTCTTTGGACTGGTTCATTTGGTGGTTCGATTCTTGGTTCATTAATTGGTTCAATAGTTAGTTCGTTTAAGGGTTCAATTAATGGTTCAATAAGTCGTTCATTTTCTTGGTCAGAGTTTGATGAAATTAGTTCTGGATTATTAGAATTTGAATTGATTACTTCATCAAAAATTAAGTTGGTTGTTTCTTCAATTTTCTTAGTTTGTTTGTTGTAAACTCTATAGGCTCTACTTGTGGTTGAATACCGTAGAAAAATGCCTGGGTTTGACTTAGATTGAAACTTTCCTAAATAATCTTTGGTGTTTAGGATATGGACTTTGCATCCAAAGACTCATAGGTAGTGTAGGTTTGGAAGTCTATGGTAGTACAGTTCATAGGGGGTTTTGTTGTGTCGCTTATTAATCAAAACCCTATTTTGGATATAACAGGCTGTACTAGTTGCTTCTGCCCAGAATTGGTTTGCTAGTTTAAATTCGTTGAGCATAGCCCTAGCGGCTTCTTGTAAGGTTCTATTCCTTCGCTCAACTATCCCATTTTGTTGGGGGGTTCTAGGACATGAAAATTCATGTAAATACCCATTTATTTTACAGAATTCTTCGAATCGTTGATTCTCAAATTCTCCCCCGTGATCACTCCTAAGTCTTTTTATTTTAGTGTCGTTTTGATTTTCAATTAGTTTACAGAATTCAACAAATAGGTTTAGGGTTTCATCTTTGGTTTTTAGGAACCTAACCCAGGTAAACCTAGAGTAATCATCAACTATTACTAAGCAGTATCGGTTCCCGCTTAGTGACTTGGCTCCATGTGAATCAAATAGGTCAAGGTGCAGGAGCTCAAGTGTGGTTTGAGTTAAATCAGACTGAATTAGTTTGTGATTGGATTTGGTTTGCTTACCTTGATTGCATGATTCACATATTAGGTTTTCATTATTTTTGATGTTGGGGATACCTTTGATTAAGCCAAGTTGGGTAATTTTTGAGATAGTTCTCAAATTGGTATGTCCTAATCTCCTATGCTAGAGGTTTGATTGTTCTAATTGTGTTAACATGCATTTGGGTATAATAGGAAGATTTATAGTGTATACATTGTTTTTCCTAGTGCCCTTAAGTATGATTTCTGAGTCTTGTTCATTTTTAATGAGGCAGTTGGAACTATTGAAAGTAACTCTATAACCAGAATCACATAACTGACTTATGCTAAGCAAGTTAAAATTAAAGTTTTCAACCAATAGAACTTTCTTAATAATGAAATCAGATTTAAGCTCAATGTTACCTGACCCAATTACCTTGAGTGTGGCATTATTGTCAAAAGCCACTGAGCCTAGGTTTTTGAGTTTGAGCATGGTGAACTTCAATTTATCTCCAGTCATGTGTCTGGAGCAACCGCTATCCAACATCCATTGGTCCAAATCTTTATGTTCCTACGCATAAAGAATCTTCTTGATTTGGATCCAATTAGAATCAGGAATAGCATGAATTGAGTTTCACTGCCTAGTCTGTCTCACCCAAATCTAGGGTTTTCAATCACGTTAACCTTATAGGTTTCGTGAGACAGATTTTGATTAGAAAAACTATTTTGAAAAATTTTGGATTAATTTTGAAAATTTAATTAATTTAATTTTAAAAGAGTTTACATCTACAATAACTGAATTTTTGTGTTAGATTCGAATTTGACAAAAATAATTTGAATTTGAATTTTCAGAAATTTGGCTTCCAGGTCTTGGTGAGGCACTAGACCTTCTTTGGCCGTAGCCTTTATGGGATCATCCACCATTTCCTTGACAAAGCCTTTTAATGAAATTTCATTTTCAAAATTATTATTTTGAAAAATTTCTGGTCTAACTAGTTTGGGTTTGGATCGGTAGTTTCGGCTAGTTTCACCAGTCTAAAGAGACCAAGTGAACTTGATCTTATTAGAATTGGTTTCCCCAACGTACTATCATCTCACCTCCACCCAATACTATGTTTTCAAATTTCAGTTAAGTTTGTTTGGCCTTAAGCTAGCCTAAGTCTAAGCATGGTATATTGCAGAAATTAAATAACCAATCAAGCAAGCAATTTAAATCAAGAATAACAAGTTTATCTAATAATAAAAATAGTTTTCAGTTTGGCTCCCCTGGACTAAAGCCACGGTGATGGTTAGGCAAGATGTGAATCTTGTCCTTGGGGATCCAATACTGATTTGATCCAGTAGGTTGGTTCAGGCACAGTTTAGGTACCCATGCCTGAATTTTTCCTCTGGACTGATTCAGTACAGTCAAATATGATCTTTGTCGGGATTTGGTTCGGTAGCCAAGTCGGATCGATTTAGAACTGATTTCTGTTTTCCAAGGATCATGTCAAGACCCTTAGAACCAGATGTAAATCGTTCTAAAGCTGTTCTAAATCCTTAACCTGAGTTTTCAGGGAGGAGTTCTCCTTTTCAAGTTTTTCAACTTGAGTAGGAGTTCCTTCCTGAACCTTCTCGGTTAAGGGTTTAGAGTCAGCTCCCT